>JAJMBN010000032.1:0-110934 GCA_030572735.1 Sugiyamaella mastotermitis
GCTATTTAATTCTTTGGATAGCGACTCCTGCCCATAGGTGCATATGAGTTATTTTTGACTTCGTATGACTTCATGTTCTATAGATAAATTTGATATTGTTGTTATTATTGTTATTATTATAGTTATTTTAGATATAGTTTTATGATTTACACGTTCTATAGATGAATTTGATGTTATTATTATTACTGTATACAGTATACAGTAACAGGGATATGCAAGGTTAAAGGGATGCACTGGTAACTTAACGTTAACTTTTTTCAGTAGTTACAGTTAAGTTAAGTTAATTGTTAGAGTAATTTTTAAACACATTCGCGTGCGAACTATAGATTTTGAATACGATTGTATATTTCTACCTCTCTTATTAAATTATATTATGCATTTCCAATTCAAATAACTGTATTATTCAATTTTGAAAGATCAAGTAAGTCTAAAATGGTTGATTGTCCCAGCCAATGTTCAGTTTTTTACAATGATATTACCAAACAATAGAGATTTGAATGCTACAAAATGGATCAGGAGTTGTTAAATTGACATTCAATTCTATTGATGAAACAAAAGAGTAGATTCGAAAGCAACAGGAATCATGGACCTGGAGAAAGCATGTCCAGCATAAGGGCTTACAATCAAGAATGTCCATACAATCTGGTTCTGTCCGAATAACTACCCATAGAATGGACTAAGATATGGCATTGTTCTTCCTATGGGACCCCATGGAGTAAAGGACCAAATCAGGTGAGAGTTCGAATTCCATCCATTAAAGTTGGCTATAAAGCGAAAATATGCGCATCTAGAATGAATCCGTTGTGAGTGTCAAATAGCATTATTCTCATGCAGAGCATTGTCCTACATCAGAGAAGGATGCGCGCAGAAGCTTGTTCCCAAATCAAGTCAAGGCTGATCTCTCAGTAATGGTAGAAGAAGGGTCAGTTGGAAGCGAATTTAGGAAAGTGTTACGAGTATTAGACTCGAATATGAAACGAATGCTGAAGATCCGCTCCTACGTTATCCGGGGCTCTCAGGATAAAATATATGAATTACTACAATGAATTGAGACATTATATCTCGAAAGAAGCTAAATTATGCAGAACCTTGGAAGAAAGCTTAAGTCAGTGGGTTGGCAAGATTAAAGAAACCAGTAGCTGGGCTATGTTTACCAAAGATATGCCTTTCTTGAAATCCAATGGAGATTCTAATAAGGATTGGATGTGTGAATTTTCTGCCGATTGGCAATTAGACTATCTATTTATTGCCAGAACCGTATATATAGGTGCGACAAATAATATATGCTATGGAAATTATACCAAGGATGAATGCGTCTTGTACTCGCTTGTAGTTCAGGATCAAGTTTCTTGGAGAGGGTGCCCAGTTAGCTTTATGATCACAAATTCTGAAAACTATCCTCCGATTATGGCTACAACACATCTAAAGAAACCCCATAGAATTCATTGCTAATAGTTCATCAGTTGAATTCAAAGCAATTAAGCACACTCTATAGAAATACCACCTTCCGCCTGAATTAAGGTGTCACTGGCAAATGTTTAGTACTGTAGAGAGTCGGAGCCAAGGAAAATATTAATATTGAGCAAGATAATCTTATCATGAATATGGCTATCTATAAGTTAAGAAAAATGGTAGTAACGGCATTGGAGCTTGAATATTGAAACATTCTTCGTGAATATATTGAAGAATTTTCAGAGCATGAGAGCTGGTTAGAATACGTGAACGGTAAATGGTTTGCCACGAAGGAGTGTTGGTGTTATTCATTCAGGCATATAATACTCAGACTGATATCTACTAATAATTATATTGAAAGCTGGCACAAGCAATTGAAATACAAGTTTTTAGAAATAAAAGGCATCAAAGAGCTGATGTCCTGATCTATTCCTTAATAAGTTTGCGGTACCGCCAGCCAGTGTTTTCACTCCTGCACTCCATATGTATTGTAGCATATTCCATTTCTTGTGACTGTGCTCAGCATCATATCTATAATTAAAGTGTAACAGTTATATGAGCCAGCTGAAGAGTTACCTCTAGTTCAAAAAACTCTTACATATCAACTGCATTGTACGATATTAAGTAAAACGGAGGATTGTTGATCATACCATGCTGCGATTGGGGAATAGTTTAAAAAATGAGCAAGGATGAAGAAGCCCATGTGTGTGACGTGATTGTTATATTAGAGCGTAGTCCTATAAAGATCATTACTGAATGCTCTAAACATATAATCGAGGTTCAACACAAGCCTTCCGATTACTCCTCTCCACACTCCTCCAAGGATTCTTATATTACGGCATTCGGTTATGCTACTTTTGAAAAATTGAAGCAGTCGAGTAAGATTCTTCTACGACATCAGATAATAATAATATAATAATAGCATCAGATACGAAGAATAATTCTAAACCTATATTTTATAACTTAAACCTGTAGATTTATACTCTGTTATTTCGGTACATGTGTATCGTTATGTTCTTGCTGACTGGCTCCATTATTCAGTATTCAGAGCCTCAATCCACTCTAAAATATTCTTGGTCTCGACTCTTTTAATATAGTCTGGGTTGATGTAAGTGTTACGGACAACACCGTTCTTTCCGACCAAAATGGTGGCAGGGATGGGTACTTCAAAAGAATCCATCTTTATTTCTATCAACCAAATTGTGACTGAATTGGTCATAGATTTCATGTAAAGGTTCGAACTGCAATAATGAGCTGCTTTGCATACTCATTGTGGAAATCAGCCAGAACAGGAAACTTCAAATCGTGTTTTTCAGTAATAGTGAGAGTACCGTTAGGGAGTTCGGGAGTAATGGCTACAAGACTCACGCCTTTCTCTTTGAAAGTATCCAGGTGCCTTTGGAATCATGCCAGTGTAATATTGCAAAATGGACACCATTCTCTACAATAGAAGGTGATTATCAAAGGGCCAGGAGAGAGCAACTCAGTACTGCTTTGATTGTTGCCAAATGCATCTTCTAAACAGAACTTAGGCAATTTATCACCAACCTTGGTAGCTCTGTTGACATTAAAGGTGTCGATGATTACTGCCTGGCAGAATTGATAGGTTCCTGGTAGTATCGGGGGCTGAACTTTAAACCTTCTCAACAGTAACCTCAAGTTGGGGAGCGAGTTCAGACATTATAATTATAATTGTTTCCCGTTATTATCAGATTTATGTATGTATATTATAATGATTATAATATGATATTTTTGAACTATTTAAATATCAGTTCATCCGAATTTGACCGATTTCGTCCGAGTTGCTTCAAATTCAGCGCAACAATTATTGCTTAGATTTTTGATTAATTCTGTTTAACGTATAACGTCACTATATTATTGTTGCTGGTTTTTAGCTGAGATTTCTTATCATTCTATTTATTTACTGAAATTAATTTAATATACAATTTATGTAGTGAACCTGTGAATAGTTGAGTCTAACCTTGAGAACTACTACTACTTTCAAAACTTCTACATCGCTTACAAGAAAATCTTTGCTATTCTGTTAACGCTATTAAAGGTTGTAGACAAGTTCGTGCTGGACTCTACAGTTGATGTATCTATGCGATTAATGTTTAATAAATAATACCTTGGGGTATAGATTTAACGGGTCCTAAATGTTTCAGTGTCTTAAACGGATGGTGCAGTTGAATTAGCAATTTACTGTATCTTGAGTTTTCCAAATAATTGATTACGGTTTCAAATTAACAAAAGTTCAGAGGTAAATATACATTCAGGTTCAGTATTTGTTTCTGAACTGTCTGTAGATTCACCTTTTCATAGTCAGAGTGAGTGATGAAGCTAATCAGCTTGAAATTCAAGCTCATTTAAGAGTGGAAACCTGGAGAACAGAAGCAAGGCTCAATTAAATTTCTGAGTTTCTCATACATATATGATGTTCTGTATGTTTTAAATAAAGAAGACATGCGAAATTAGACTACTCTGTACTTGAAAAGGAAGATAACAAAAATATTAATAACATTAAACTTCCTCTAGCTCACTGTTAATAAAACATAGTATGCCTGAGTATGAATTCTTGGAAAAGCAAAAAAGAAATTAGCGATACTTGGTTTCGATCCAAGGACATCAGGGTTATGAGCCCTGCGCGCTTCCACTGCGCCATATCGCTGAAAGAATGAAGTATCTTCTTTTGGGACATACCGGTATGTATTATTATTATTTTTATTATTCCTGGGCTAGGTTTGTTTGTGAGTTGGGGTTTTGTATGAGCCAAGATTTTCATGTTCTATAGATAAATTTGATGTTATTATTATTATTATTATTATTATTATTATTATTATGAGCCAAGGTTAACTTAACGTTGTTTTTCATGTTCTATAGATAAATTTGATGTTATTATTATTATTATTATTACCAAGGTTAAAGGCGAAAACCAACACAATGTTGCGGTGTTAGAGAAGACCCTAAATCTAAGTGTAGAATGGGCTAAATCTAGGTATACCTAAATACATTTGGGAAGCGAAATAGGATTTATCCACTTTAAAGATAGACCAGATCCTCTGGAAATACTGCATCCATAGAAAGAAGTCAGGCTTTTAGGTATTTTCTGGATACTAATTGAGGCAGTAGTTCAAAGAATGAAAATAGGCACAATGCTATTCAAGTAATAGGCGGTAGAGCACATGGTGTAAATGGGGCTGGTCTACTGACCATTTTACTTAGGCATAATACTACCTCTTCTAGAATACGGTATCGAAGTATGGGGGAGCAAACTTTCCCCCGAATTCAAATAATTAGTTTTCAGACCATTCAAAATGCTGGCCTAAGAATTGTTCTGGGAGCTATAAGTAGCACGTCAATCGATATATTCGTGCAGAATGTGGAGTTATGGCCATAGCTAATAGAGTGGAATTCATTGAAGAGAGGATTGTTCTTAGAGTGGAATATTGGCTAAGTAATACTAACCCATCAAAAGGTTATTTACTACTGAGCAAATAGATTTAACTCCTGTTAAGCACTTACAACAATCTATAGAGGATCGTTCTTCAAATGATAGTGATATCAATACTACTGATAATAAGAAGATTTATCTATATAATATGTACTTTGTTGATGTTGTTGTTATCAATTTATAATTATAAAATTTCTGTGGTTGTTAAAAATCATGTATAACTGATTGGCTTGAAAAAGGTCAAACGGTATCTCGTATATAATTCATATATTCTACATTTAAGATGTATTAAACATGATAATAATAACATCAAACTTACCTATAGTACATTTAAACTACAGTGTATTAAATCATTCAAAATAAAACACTATACTAACTTAATATATAATAGATTATAGTAAGATGGTCGGTTACAAGTGCACCTCGAAAATCCCATCCAAATTAAAGTGTGCCTTGTATGCTTCTACTGCATTGCATATAGTAATGTCATTCAGACACTCACGCGAGTATTTACCTAACCGTTGTTAATCATAGATCTGTTTACAGATACAACAAGGCCAAAAGGAAGACATTAATATTAGAATAAAAAACAGGACAAAGAAAGTCACAAGTATAATAAAGAAGAAAAAAAATAAAAGAATAGCACATATATACGAGCTAAGAAGCAAGATACGACATAGAATTAACAGACTAACCAGTTACCGGGTCGATAACTTATTTGAAGCACAAAGGTGCTGATCCCCAATGTCCTTATGACAGTAGGTATACCTACCCCCCTCCCTCCCCCACCCACACGCACATCGAAAATATGAGCTAAAACAGTCAAATGAACTCAACAGTCTATAGGTTAATCGCTTCACTATTAACACAGAGGAAACCAGAGATGCAAAAAAGAGACCGATAAGGATCATACAGAGGGGGGGAGGCTCATTATATAGCTTCTTCCCGCCTGTTAAAGATACAGTAACGACAAACAAACATTAGATTTTTAAACAATCTATGTTTCTAGTAAGGCTATATCGGTATCCGTTGGTCGTGCAAATATGGACAAGTGGAGCGCGAAGGCTCCTGTCACGAGGCATGCCTGGGATAACTCTGCAGTAGTAACTTAACTGTTAAGTTAACTTACATTTATGGCTACATGTATGGCTGCTCTCTAAAGCCAGCGGTCGACAGCACACACCAGCTAAATTAATTAACGTTAAGATACTATTTCTTGAATTATAAACTAGTTCCAAAATCAAATGCTTGGGCTAAGATAACCAACAATTAAAGTAATATAAAGCAAGACTAATCAAATGAACGACTCCAACATCCGTTGTCATTTTATAAAATCCAAAAGCAATACGCCTACTGAACCCCAATTAGCGTGATAGATGGGTCTATAGATAACTCTGGCTGCTACTGCCCCACAAATACAAACCAAGGTACAAACGCTTTTCATATCTATCATCATTCCATTATTGCGTTCGTACTATGGCGCTTTGTCTAATAAAGCATAAATAAGTCTAGCATCAAAAAATCATAAAGACCATAGAATTAAGTTTGACAACTCTAATTCAGGGCAGTTCAAGTCATATTTATATTAAACCAAAAAAATCAACAACAAAAAAACAAAAAAAAAAAAAAGAAACAAAAGCATAAAACAGTACAAAAGAAAATATAAACTAGCTCAAATGAAATCCAATTAACTCAAAACAGTAATTGATAAAAAGTATATTGGTGTCAAATTAGCTACAATTGTTGTAATTGTTGCTCGTTCACAGGAATTTCCTAGCGTAAAAGGTTATCTCTTTAGGTCTTGCCCCTCATTCATGTATAGAATAATCTAACAGTAACTTAGGGCCCTCTTCCCTTCAACCCTGCTGCCACAGACCACAGGAGGCTAAGGCATGGTAGCTCTGTCTGTCATACATGGCTTCTGGTGGACGCATTGTTTTGAGCAGTTAGCAGTCTTTTTGTTAACTAACTGTTACCACCGAAATTATAACCAGTGCAGTATGCGTACCACCCAGGCTGCCAAAAAAATAATATACATAGTATAATAATATTTTTATTGTTGTCATTGTCGACTTATTTCACTGCTTTGGTTTATTGGAAGTAATACATTGGTATATCGCATTTTTTCTACCATTGAAGATATTATCTATACCTCTATAATACCACCTTTACTCTCTGAGTGATTTTGCGCGCTGTGACTTTCAAGGTTTAACGGTCTTTCCCTTCGTAGCTCTACTGATCCGCCGTAGTAAAAAAATAATACGACTCGATAAGATAAGTTCATTTTTACTTAACCACACAAAACTTCTACAACTAATATTGGTTCATTAATTTGGATAAGCGTTTTCTACAGATCTTAACTATTAAAGAAGGCACGATTATTTTTTTTAAGGCTTACACAAACTAATTAGCTGAGTCATTGTTTTGAAGTATTGCAATATTTTTCATAGATCGGCTTGGTTACAAGCAGACTATACACAAAAAAAAAACCTAGACGACAAGTTATAATTCAACAAACAGATTTTAAAGTCGAGGAAAAAAATAAAAAACTATAAATAGAAAGCATAAATTCGGATCATATGTCTGAATCAAATTATCCCAGTCCAGTAGGAAAGAAGCGACCGTCTTTCCGGTTGGATGGAGATTCTTCTGATGAGGAAGATGATACTTACCACCGACGGCCATCGGCATCTTCGTAAGTAAAAACACACTATAAAATATGACAAATATCCTTTACTAACCAATAGGTCGCGGAGAATATCAGCAAATAATGTTAATAGTAACCCAGCTATTGCTACTACCGAATCAATAGTTACATTTCCGGTAGAATCGATATATTCTTTTTCTTATGCATACGACGCCAATCAATCGATATTGGCCCGACTCCAGGCAGTCAGAAGATCGATCAAATTTTTAAAGTCCAACCAGACTTTAATGACCGAGCTTAAACAGACATTAAGTACAAATCCATCATCATCTTTTTCAAATCTTGTGTCTGTCAACCAATGGCCAATATCCGATAGTGCCTTAGGTTCTCTGCGATCCAGTGCATCTTCTGCAACATTGTCAGTTTTAGGGAATATTACTACTTCCACGGTGAAGTCTTCAGCTTCATCACCAAATCCAAATGCTTTAAATGACTCACTAGATGCATTATTAAACTATTTGGATCAAGCTACAAGTTCCCTTCCTGATGAAATCACGACAAACATTGCCTATCAGCCTGGACATGTTTCAAACCGGTCCGCATCCAATCCAGCAGTGCTATTACATGGTGAGCCTATATCCTCATCTGCTCCACAGTTGGATACTTCAAGAAAACGAACTGCCACTAATTATACCCCTATGAGTTTTAAGCACCAAGTTTTAGATGCTCTTGCCAAGCCTTATGTGGACCAAACTCGTCAACTAGTCCAACGTGGTTCGGTTGCAAACAGCTCTCTGTCATCTTTGGCTGCCTTGACTCAATCAGTTTCATCTTTGAATATTTCTGCATTACCATCCGTGTTGGTTTCTCATGGTAATACCTTTACCCCCATATCACCACTTCAAAATATGTCTGCTAAGCATTCAGCAAACCATGCTGTTTTCACTACCGACTGTACTGCCCCATTTAAAATCTTATCTGCAAATGATATGGCATGTTTGATATTAGGACTTTCTCAAGCCGATATACGTACTAGATCATTATGCGAGTTTTTTGATCCAAAATATGCCAGTTATGTCCAGGGGATTGTTGCTAAGTTTTCTTCCAAATCTGTCCCAATCTGTGGATATTTGGTTCCTATACACAAGTCAAATGGCATTAAAAGTATGGCTAGTATATGGCTGAAAAATCATCAAGGGTTTATAGTTTGGGTACTTGAAGAAGTAGTATCTGATAGAATGATTATCCAATTCTCAACACAAACTGGAAATATCACATCTGTCAGCGGGGAAAATTATGAGACCTTTTTTCCTTGGCTTAATTTGCCTGAAGATATTGATCAACTTAAGTCAACCAAAATCAACCAGCTTGTACAGGGAATTGAAGAATGGAGTCCTGATGATCTGCTGGAATGGAATCAAAGTATCCCGGGCTATAAATATCATACAATCAAAGTTGATAATGGCAACTTGCCTTGTGCTTCTAAACTTGGAGAATATAGTCCTGCTGACCGTACTGGTGTGTTGACTGTGAAATCTTTACCTTTAATGGCAGGATTAGTTCTTATAAATCGTCAATCTTCTACTATTGTTGACTATAATCAGTGCTTCGTCGAAACTCTACTAGGTTATGACAAGGACAATGTAAGCTTGAAAGGATTTTCGATTTTGAAACTCATCCCTGGATTCCAGTCTTATTTTGATTTGATATTGACTCAGAACCAACTTTCTGCTGAATTTTTGGACATTGGACTTGTATTTCCCGAGCAAATGTTTAGAAAAGCATCAGCCATTGTCCATTCTTCAACCAATAACAGGCAAATGACTCCAATAGTTGGAGTGGAAGCCAAGACTGTACAGGGATCCTTGATCACTGTTGATATCCAGCTGAGAGTGGTTTCTGGTGATCATTTTGCACTGTGGATAAGTTATTGTCGTAGTATTCAAGGTTTCCACGAAGAAGTTGCTTTACCTTCTCAACTATTGCTTCTAGATGCTGTTTTAGAAAACAAAGCAAATCAATCTAAACAGAAAAAGCTTACAGGAGACTCTATTGCTAGTACAACTTCTTCTAATAGTCGCAGCAGCACTGCTGGGTCTTCTTCAGGCACTCCCATGGATAGTGAGGACAGCTTATTACGACCCCTCAGTACCATTACACCAAAGGTAGTTAATGATAATGAAAAGAAACACTGCAATGATGGATTACAAGTGCTAGATAATGAAGGCAAAAAGACGATAATTACGTCTGAAACCACCCTGAGACGTCCACCAGTTGAAGTAGGAGCTAGGAGACGAGAGAAGAAAATTACTGATTTCAATATTTTACAGCGAGTCGGCGAAGGAGCTTATGGAAAGGTCTTACTAGTCCAGTACCCTACAGACCCTAAAGATGTAGTTATCATGAAATGTGTTATAAAGGAAAGAATTTTAGTTGATACATGGACTCGAGATAGAAAGCTTGGCACAATCCCAAATGAGATTCGCATAATGAATAGCCTAAATACCATGCCTCATGATAACATTGTCCGATTAATAGACTTTTTTGAGGATGATGAATTCTATCATATTGAGATGGAAAGACATGGTAACCCTGGAACTGATCTATTTGATTTAATAGAAATGAAGCCCAACATGTCAATATCAGAGTGCAAAGCAATTTTTTATCAGGTATCATCAGCGGTTCAACATTTGCATAGACACGGAATTATTCATCGTGATATCAAGGATGAAAACATTGTTGTTGATGAGAACGACAAGATTAAGTTAATAGACTTTGGAAGTGCCGCGTTTTCCAAACAAGGCCCTTTTGATGTTTTTGTTGGAACTATCGATTATGCAGCACCTGAGGTGTTAAGAGGGATGCCATATGAAGGAAAGCCTCAAGATATCTGGGCTCTAGGTATTCTGTTGTACACTATTGTCTATAAGGAAAACCCATTCTACAACGTGGATGAAATTATGGGCGGCGATCTGAGAATTCCTTTTATCCCTAACGATGATTGCGTGGAACTTATAAAATTAATCCTAGATAGAGATGTGAGAAAACGACCAACCATAGACACTATTATGGAGCATAACTGGTTGAAGCCCGAATCTGTTGGCGGAGAAAAATAGCAAAAATAGAATACAATCGCATTTTATTTAATATGTATCTAATGAACTAGTATATAATCAATATTATTAATGACATATCATAATAAACCATCTATAAGTAAGTCTGTCTATCCAAAATATTTTTCGAAAACGGTGTCCTCATTCTGTCTTTATTAGTAAATTTGGAGATACTGTCCCTTTTCAATCTCTTTTTCTAATTTAGCAGCATTTTCGCTATTTCTCCAATAAAGCCAATATAAAGCACCGATGATAAGGACTAAAACTCCTGCCAAAGGTACAGCATAATAAGGGAAGTCATCAGGCTTTAGAGCATATGGTGGGGGAATCCAAGGTACAATGATAATGAACAGATTAGTAACCAAATAAAGCAAAATTAAAATTATTGGAGCATGGAATGAGTCGGGTTTCTTAGCCCAATTTTCGTTATCGCTATTCCATTTCAAATAAACCAATCCAATGGTCACAGAAAAACTAACAAATGCAATTGGATAGGTCGATAAATCAACAACAAACTCATAAACCTTTCCAGGCGGAGGAACGACTAATAAAATTACACTTAAGATACAATGGATTGCAAGGCCAACAAATGGCGTTCCAAATGGTGCATCAGAAGAGATAATGTTCGACATAGGTAAAATATAGTGCTTGGCAAGTTCTTGAACAACTCTAGATGCACCATAGGCTACTACCAAAATATTTCCAAGATTTGACAAAGAAATCAAAAAGGGCAAGAATTTGCTAGCAACAGAATCGCCAAAAAGGATTCTGCAAAAGTTTCCGGCAACAATAACCCCAGAATCAACCATTTCCTGTTTCGTAACAACAGCAAAATATGCAATATTACAACAAGTATAGAGGAAAACGACTAATCCAATAGCCAAAGGGCCAGCGATGGCCATGGTCTTTGCAGGACTTTTTATTTCACCCATGACAGTGTTACAGTTATCCCATCCTCTGAAGGAGTAAAATATCCTCAACAGGGCAATAGAATAGCTATAAAGATCACCACCAAAGCCATCATTTTGAAAAATGTTTGAAAAATTATCAGGACGATTCTCCATTACGATACCACCAGTTAAAACTAACGCTCCACTGATGGTAATTATAAATAACACCAAAACTTTGAATACACCCAAAACATTGAAAAGAGCCCGACCAGCTTTTGGGAATATGCCATGTAACAAAATGACTAGTACTATACAGACAATACCAATGACTCTGGTCGATGTTTCGTCAGGATTAGTTATTCCAAGAGCTAATTGAACGTATAGACCAAAAGCATAGCAATTGCTAGTAGAAAACCCAAGTAATACGGATTCAACAGCAAACATTGCGAGTGCTAAATGCTTTGGTTTACGGTAAATCCGCTCTAAGTAATTTTTTTCTGATCCAGATACTGGAATTTCCACACCAAATTCTAGATATACTGTCAAACCCGAATAAGCAACAAGACCGCCAAAAATCCATAATAGTAAACTACCGCCAACTGAGCCCGTTAATTCGTACACACTTGAAGGAATACTGAATACTGACAAGGGTTAGATCATGTAATATATTATCTGCAATAGGAAATTACAGAGAAAAATATAATACTTACTTCCAGTTCCAATCATCTTATTGAGCATTAGGAACACAGCAGTGGTAACACCTAACTGCTTTTTTTTGGTATCAACCTCTTTTATAGGGTGGTCGACATCATTTTCTAACACGGTGCCGTGGCTAGATTTGAAACCGTTATCAGCAGCTAATAAAGGTTGTCTTTCTGGGTGAGACCCTGACGACGAAGATGCTGAATGGATCGTCATCTATCTATAAAACTGGTATATAATATCTATGTTAATACAGGGTTATTACCCTTTCAATAATACTGTTTCCAGTTTCTTGATATTCAGGAAAGTGCCTGTATGCCAAAAATTGTGTAGATTGGTAATTTGAAGTGAGATTAGATAATGTGTGATAAGTTTATCCGACAGCCGCACGATTATTTTCATGCGGCCCCCACTTCGCACATAAACCTCCTACAATGGTATGTTAAAGTTACTGTATTACACTAAATTAGAGATTACATCTGATTTACATGTATTTGTGGTTTAATTAGGATAGAGACAAGGCGGTAAAACTAGATGACTTAGTGAGGCAACTTAGTTCATTGTGCTTTTTGGGCATTCTTCAAGTATATTCTTCTATTATGTCTCATTATAATCTGTACTTGCTATTTTTGTTGTTTTCTGAGTAGTTAGTTCATCTAAAGGAACCTACCGGGTTTAAACGTTTCACATAGACGTTCAGGAATAAACCCCAGTGCTAATACTTATATATATTGGTAGCCTAAACCACCGTCTTGATTGGCCCATAAAACAGTGAGAATTGGTGACATCATTTCTCTTATAAGAGTGTCAAGGATTTACAAGTGCATTAGAAAAGAGGGATTATACTAGTGCACCTTCGTATTCCTCGTTACTATCGTCATGATCTAAACGATTGCGATGAGCGTGATCCAGATTTACATTATCCAAATTAAATTTTAGTTAAAGCTTTTATAAATTGTAAAATATTTCGCTGAATTAAAGGTAATTGTAAATAAGGAATACAGTAATTTCTAACGGGTCATATTCAATTAAAAAGTATTTAAGAAAAATAAGTAAAAAAGATAGAAAAACAGATCATATTTTTAATGTGCGGCATTGGCATATAGAAACGATAAAAGTTAATTATTAAAAGTTAGTTATTGTTAAACTAAACACTACGCCGCACAGATCAACTTGAACTGGCTCATGTTAAGCTTACATAGAGAACGCACCCTAACCAACTAACGAAGGCACATATACCTCAGGTGATTTTTTCTGGTAGGAAATAATCGTCCATGGCCGGGTAAAGTATCACGTGATTATACAACTGGAATTTTTAGCAAGCTCTGATTGGCTCTAGGGCTAGAGAAATACTTTGTCAAAGGCCATCTTTAACAGTAGTTAGTTTTTTTACTTCTATCCACTCATCGTTGACGAATTTCTGTTTGCAACGCGACACATCACAATTATATTTAAAGGTAAATATGAACAAATTTGTGTTATTTTGTACTATTGATTGAATCAAAGTCTATGGCAGAGTTGGAGGATATTCCGGGGATATTTTGTTTTTTTATGATCAGTATTAGGTGGATGTAAATAGATATTGTTTGATTGAGAGATTCGATTTTAAAATTCAGCTAATTCAGCAAATTCGGCAGCTTTTAAAAGATTCAATATATATTAACGATTATTATAGAAGTTTAATATAAGGTTAAAGCTCATGCCTCGAGTCGGTCCCGAATTTACAAATCCCTTGAGTTCTAAAAATTCTTATCACTCAGCTTCATGTTTATATTTTTTACGACACCAGGTATATTAAAACGACTTCATTAACGATTATAAATGGGAATAATAATGAGAATGATATTTTAAACGATACTTAAACTCCAACTCAAGTGGTGTCTTATGTTTCAAGCAATTAATATAAGATTTTCATGATATGGACAACTTACTAACATTGTAGATGATTAGAGGATTCCGATCAGTTAACGCTGCTAGACCAGCAATTACTAGATTAGCCGCTACTACTGCTGTTAGAAGAGCTCACGCTATTTCTAACCCTACTTTGAGAGACCTTGAGAGCCGATGGGAAACTATGAGTGAGGAAGAACGATCAGACATCGTTTCTCAACTTGCTGAGAGACAAAAGGGCCCTTGGGGCGAGCTCACTGAGGCCGAGAAGAAGGCTGCTTGGTACATTTCATACGGTTCATGGGGTCCTAGAAAGCCCATCCACAAGGCTGGTGACACTGGTAGAATCTTGAAGGGTATTGTCCTTGTTCTTGGTGCCGCTACCGGTCTCTTTGCTACTGCCAGATATTTCTCTCAAGGATTACCTCACACCATGTCCAAGGAATGGCAAGAGGCTGCCAATGAAGCCCTTGAGGAGAAGAAGGCTAATCCTTTCTCTGGCTTCAACCAAGTTCAATCTCCATCTAAGGGACTTCCAGAAGACGAATAAGTAGTTAATTATTAGAGATGATAGACTACAAGCCAAAGTAGTAAGCTTTAATGATTTGGTATCGTAAGATCATTGTTAACATTGCATAATTGGCCTGTTTTGTATTATCTAGAGAAAATTATAACTAAGCATTTAATAAACATTATTCAATAACATGTAATCAAAGATAAGTAGACATCTACCAGCTAAAAAGGAAACAAAGCTTAAGTCTCCAAACTGACCAACTCCTACTATAAAATCATCAACTTCAAGGGAAGTTAAATTTGAAATTACTTCTTTGGGAAGGGGAATTTAAGTGATAGGTTATTATAGTATGGATAGAATCAACCTGGTTTGCCATTAGATCCAACTCATATATGTATCGGATAAACCATCCATTTCGAATATATCTTTCCATTAAAATTGATAATATCAATTGATTACTCACTTTACATGGTTAAACAACAAAATATCATTTTTTAGTACTGGGCTTGGATGTTTTGTGCTTTGAGTGGAGATAATAATAATTTAGAAGCACACTTCATCTTGCATAAACTTGAGAGCCGTATTAGCCCTATCTCTAGGTCTAATATTAATTGATGTAACCAGGTTACTGTATTCGGCTAGAAGCTCAGCTCATTTTATATCTGTAATTTCATAAAACATTTAGAGTTAATATACAGATAGAAGACTCACCTATTAAGCCAGAACTATATAAAATTAACTATTCTCAAGATGCTCTTTCATTAATAAGTTATTGCACGCCCAGATCTGCTCCATGAACACAGCTATTTATTCCTTATTGAGTGAGATATGTGGCTTATATGTAAGACGATTACGGTTTAACCTAGTGTTAACCTAAGCTATAACCCTCGATACCGCAGTAAACAGTATCTATACAAACAAATAAAGAAATGCTATAATACCTGAAGCCTTTGTAATAGTGATTTATCTGTTTTATACATTTGATAATTATAGGGTCCTTTCGTGGTCTACATCTTCATACCTTCCTGTCTAATTGGGACACTAACCTAATAACAAACTAGTTAGTATTGAAGATCGACCGTGATATGTACAGAACTGGAAGCATCCTCAACGGCCCACATGCTGATGAAGCTTTTAGGACACACCCGTCAGACAGACCTTAATTACTTTCTATTTAGAGCTGGACAGAATAGGGTTCTAAAGGGCAAATATTTTGTTTTCAAATTATAGTTGTGAGTGTATGTGGTAATAAAATAGACATTAAGTGGGGTTCCCTGTTCATAAATGATAGATCGGTCTCATTGGACTGGTATCAAGTTATTATTGTTTGCAGTTCACCGCTCCGTAAGTTAATGTTAATATGAAAGTAATTGGAGTACTATTGGCCAAAAAAAAAAAATAAAAACAGTTGTAAACGTTTATAATTATAAAAGAACCTATTTGGACTTTTAATATGATAAGTTTCCTTATTGTAAATATTGCAATGGCTGCCATTCATATGGCTAACAATAAATAATACATGTAGTTATCTAACTACTAATTAATTATCTACAAAAAAAGGTACCAGAAAGTATAGTCCGATTGGCTTCATTAAACAAAAATATCTTTTTTTGTTTATTCTCCTATTTTTTTCATACTTAACTATGATGATGAAATTTCCATTACGAAGTATCTTGTCAGTGGGGGCTTAAATTGCAAATAATAATTCGGGCGTTTTTGTTAGCTTCGGTTCATTCAAGCGTATAGTTTTCTGTAGGAAACAGTTCAAATTATTAAATTGTTGCCTCACTTGTCCTCCCCTCCCCAGCAGACGGGGGGGCCCCTTTGCTCTGCTTTTGGTTTAGGTGGGTTCACTGGGTGGCTGATAGTATGGGCACAGGTGTCTCAGTTACTGGATATGTCAAACGGCCCAAGTTAACTCACAACTGCTTTGCCGACTTAAATTTTCTGCTGTAGACAGGCATCTGACCTTTTTAACTGTTTGATTGTGTGCTAAAAGGATTTTTTTTTGTTTCTTCCTTTCCTTTGGTGGACAATTCAAAAATCCGTCCCTCTATAAGGGAAGTTGAACATATTTTATTTTATTTCATTAAGAAATCATTCCTTGTGAAATCGTCATTACGACAAGCCTTTCAAACCTTTGTATTGTATACCAGTTGTCAGAAACCCCTAATATTTCGATTTTTGTCCACCTTTGATTTTAGAAAGTGCTAATAATCGAGAAGCTATCAATATTATTTATTTGACTTTATTGATCTGATTTCTATTTTTTTTTTTTTTTTTGTTCTTTTTATTACTATTATTATTTTTTTTTTTTGTTTTGGAAACCTGCAATAGTTTACGCGATACTCTTGTTTATCATTATATTGTGATTTTACTATAAGTATCCTTGCCGAACCAATTTATTTACAATTATTAAGGATCATCAGGTTGTGTATTTTTTGCAGATAGGAGTATTAAAAGTTAAATATGGATTTCAATAGAAACCCAATGTCGTTTAACGGCATTCCTGGAAATGGTGCTGGTAATGGTGCTGGTAATGGTGATGGTAATGGAAACGGAGGTCCTCCTAATATGTGGCAGCAACAGGCTCCTCAACAGCCAGCAGCAAGCGATTCTATAACGCCAAATGAGAGAAGATCTGTTATAAATACTTTGTAAGTGATACAATATGGGTGGAATTTAAAAGGCGAATGTATGCTAACTTCCTTCTAGTGGAAAGATCTTCAAAACTTTGGACCCCACGAACCCTGATGAGAAAATATTGGCTCTTGCAAAGACCCATGAAGCAAGTATATATCAACAAGCTGCGAGCAAGGTAGGTCGATAATACTTTCATTTTATTTTTTCTTCCTAAACTAACTTTTCTTTAACTAAAGGCTGATTACATGAATCAGTGTCGAAACAGGATCACTGCTCTTAGAAATCATTCTATTCAGCAAAAGCAAAAGCAGGCCCAACAGGCTCAGCAAGCTCAACAACAGCAACAGAATAATAATGCCAATGTCAGAATTCAGGGCCAAAGTTTGACTGCCAATCCAGCTAATTTGAACTTGAATCAACTACCTCAGACTGGTATGATGGATTTTACTGGTATATCGAATGGCAACTCTACTGGCCAACAACAAGTTGCACAACAGTCAAATAAAGCAATGGATAATTTTGCTCTTCAGCAAATGATGATGCAGATACAGGGAAATTCAGGAAATAATGCTAATAATGCGGATAATGCTGGGGCTGCTGGAAATTTTAACTTAGGACCAGATCAATTGAATTCACAGCCGATGGTAAATACTTTGCAAAACTTCCTCAATAACGCACAAAGACAGCAACAACAACAACCCAAGGCTAACCAGCCTCTTAACCAACAGAGTCTTCAGAATCAGTTTAACCAGAATGCTTTAAGAGCTGGCCAAGCCCAGAACACTCAACAATTGCCTACAAACTTGCAGAATGCTTACCAACAGAACTTTCAACGGCAGCAGCAGCAACAACAACAACAACAACAACAACAACAACAGCAACAACAGCAACAACAAAATCCTACAGCAGCAGCAGCAGCAAGGGGAAATCTTCCTAGTGCTTTGAATCTACAGAATATGACTCGAGACCAGAAGGCATACTTCTTGAAAATGCGTCAATCTCAACAAGCTGCACAACAACAACAACAACAACAACAGGTTCAGAATCTACCTTCGAGGTCCCCCTTAATGAATAATGTCAACCCGACTGCCCCAGGAATACAACAGCCTACGGCTGCTCAGGTTGTAGCTATGCAAAGGCAGACTGGTCTCCCTGCTTCAATGGCTACTAAGCTTGATTATAGGAATATACCCATTCCTACTGCTCTACTCACAAGGATCCCCGAATTACCGGCTGGAGTTAACACATGGAAGCAGATTAGCGATCTAATGAAGTCAGGCGTTATATCTCAAGAAGGCATTCAACATATTAAGGAGGTTCATGTTCTACATCAAAAGTATGTTGCACAACTCCGAAATCAACAGAATGCTCTACAACAACAACAACAACAGCAGCAACAACAACAACAGCAACAACAACAACAGCAACAGCAGCAGCAGCAGCAGGGCTCTGAACAGAATCAACCTCAGCTAAACCAACATGCAGGGAATCAACCGCATGATATCATTAGCCAGTTAAACCAATATCAACAAGCCAATCCTCAAGCTTCTCAAATAAGAAAGAATCAGCTTCAGGCTCAATACCTGTTACAGCAAAAAAAGTTGCAACAGCAGCAGCAACAACAGGGACAGTCAAACCAAAGCCCACAAAATGCTCATGCTACGATGAATATGCCTTTGGGCAATGTTCAACAGTCGCCAAATCAGATATTTTCTAATGTTCAGCAAAAGGCTGGAGCACAAAATTTCAATCAATGGGATGTTAATAGTTTTAGCATGGCTCAACAACAGCCAACTCCTTCCCCTCAGCTTGGAAACACTATACAGCTCTCTCCACAGCAAGCCCAATCACAATTATTCCAACAACCAGCAGAAAATTTCAATGGTCATTCCGCCAATGTTGGTAACAATGCATCAGCTGCTGGACAAATAGGAATGATTCAAAATAATCAGCCATTGAATAATGCCAGTAATAATACTATGACAGGAACTCAACCTGGAGCAGTAAGACTGCCATTTTCTAGCCAGACACCACAAGAGCGGGAGGCTGATAGAATAAAGTTACGACAAATATTTGAAGAAGCTTCTGAAGGCCCAATCAGCTTACAAGATGTCACTGATATTCTATCCAACGAGGAAAAGCACTATGTTCAGACCAACATGAGAGCTATGATCCACACTTATCAGAGAATCGATCAATTAGTGCCTATGTTTTACTCCCTTGTAAAGAGTGCGAGTGCTACTAAAAGGCTTATCCAGTTGAAGCTAATGTACAAAAATCAAATGGAGGCTTTGCAGAAGGGAATTTATCTAACAACACCATCTATAATAGATAAGGCAAAGCAAGAACTTGAAAGATACTTTAACCATGTGAGAATGAGCATACAATCCAATGCTCAAAGAACTGTACAGCAACAACAGCAACAAAAGCAGCAGCAACAACAACAGAACCAAGCTGCTGGAGATAGGAATATGCAGCCATCACCTCAAATTCACCAGCAAAATGGCTCTCTTCAGTTCAATAATGTTGCTTTGCAACAGAATCAGCAAGCAGTAAATCCATTAATTAGTTCCCAAACGGATGCTCATACCGACTCGAAACAACCTGTGTTTATTCCTCAAAACTTTGTAGGACAAAGCCCAGCGTTAAACAACCAGCAGATGGCCAATATCCAATTCCAACAGCCAGCTCTTCAGAACCAATTCAATGCGACTCAATCCAGAACTGGAGCTCAGCAAATCGCTCAGCAAAGAACAAATCAAGCTAGCTTATTGCAGCAGCCACTTCAGGCTCAATTTGTTCAGCAAGCACAAGGCGCGCAATTGGGCAATGTTGCTGCTGGTGCTCAAACAAAACCCACTTCTAGTGCTAGAGTACAGGCTTCTAAGACTCAGAAAGCGCAACAACCACAGACTCAAATTTCTCAAACTGTACCTGTGACAACAACAGGTTATAATCAAACTCCGGCAGGTATACCAGCTTATGCAAAGCCTGGTATAACCCCAGATCAATTGAAGTTACCATCTGGTAGAAAGCGAAAGAGTGCTACCAGTGATACAGCTGGTGTGTCCCCAGAAGAAGCGAAAACTCCTATTACTCCTAAGCAGACCAATAGGGCTAAAAATGGAGAGCCTGCTTTGAAGAAGGAGAAGTTTGACCCTAACAGTTTGACACCAAAACAAAAGCTTATTGTGAAGAATATGCAAAGGAAGAGAGAGCTTGCAGAGACTGACCCATTTGCATACTTTGTAACATCGCTCGGAGAAGCTTTGGATATAAATGAAGACGATATAAACAACAGTATTATTAAGGGCAAAAATCCGAAGGAAAATAATGGTAAGCAGTTACATGTATTCTCTAATTCTCAGAATGTACCTGGAGCAACTCATAGTACTAGTAGCAATTCGAATAGTACGAAAGGTGTTACTCCGAATACTTTACTAAGAACTCCTCTCCCATTTGTTTCTGCTAAAACGCCTTATAGTACCAATAGCTCCAAGGCACCTTTAACTGGGCCTGCTAGTAATGGAGCAGATGAAGTAGGCTCCGCCAAGTCTGCAAATGGATCTTCTACTACACCACAATGGACGGGAGTTGTCAGTGCCATTGCCATTAAGACAGCTTTTCAAGCTGTTGAGGCTGTTAAAGTTGGGGATATCCAACTTTTAACTCCTCCTTCTGAAAAAGATTCAATATCTGGAAAGGCCACTGAAGTCAAACTAGAAGATGCAACCGAGGTTTTTCCGATTTACGATATTGGAAATGGTGGATTCCTCAGGATTGATGGAATGAATGAATTGAAAGGGAATGATTTATGGGATTATGATAGTGCGCTAGAGTCTTTAGGGAAGAGTGAATCGACATTAAAGAATGAGTTTTGGACTGTATCAACATGAAATTTGTATGGTCAATTTTTATTAAATGTATTATATATTTTTGTATTACGATTGTTTTAAATTTTGAGGTTATTTTATATTGATATATATATAATGTTATAATATTTTGTTAAGAACTTATCGAACATTGATAAAGAGAAATTCATAATTTAAATATATAGCAGAACATTAATTGTTTAATATGTTAATCTAATACTATTTTTTACCGTCTTGGTCAAAGCAAAACTAGCATCTACTGTATATAATCAATGTTGTCAGTGGCTGTGAGAATAAGGTCCCAAAACTTCTCAAAATTGATATCTTGGGCAACCATAACGCCATGTTCAGTATCAGGTTGGAATTCAAGCATTCCAGCTTGAACGCCTTCTTCTACCACATTAACTCTATAACGAGCAAATTTTAAATCTAAATCGTCAGGGCCCGCAACAGATGCATCCGTGTAAAATGGGAGAATTGCCGCAACAGCTAAAGGATCGTGAACTGGAGGTCCATCGACAAAACCAAAGTTCTTCTTATATGTTCCAGCGAAAAACACCAACAATTCATAAAGCATCTGCCGAAATACAGAACGGCGGTCAGAACTTCTACCTTTTTGAACTTGTTCCAATATAGGTTCAGTTGCAATGGCTTGGTGAGTTAGATTTATTGGAACCAAAACTGTCTTAGGAGCCATAATGGGATCAGACAGAACCAACCGGGCAGCATGAGGATCACACCAAATGTTAAATTCAGCATACTTCGTCCAGTTACCCATTCCAACACCACCTCCCATGATTGACAGGATTCTAACATGGTTAAGCAGCCCAGGATAATTCAAAATTAGAAGGGCAATATTGGTCAAAGGTCCAACCGCAGCGATGGCTAAAGTTCCAGGATAAGCTTGGATTGCCTCCGCCATAGCAGCAACAGCTGTATGATCTGGCTGGGGATCAAAAGATGGCATAGGAAGAAATGCAGTACCATCTAAACCAGACTTGCCATGAATTGCATCAGCGATATGCAATTTTCGAACCAATGGCTTTTCTGCCCCGGGATAAACGTTGAGGTCCAGTCGTTTAAATGCAGTAATAATAGCAATAGCATTTGAGGTGGTATTTCCTAATGAAGAGTTACCATGAACAGTTGAAACTCCAACTAGATGAAATTGATCTAAACCAGCTCCTAGTAGAAGAGCCATAGCATCATCATGCCCTGGATCACAGTCGATCCATAAAGGGATCTTGGGCATTATCATCGACATCTTTGATTGAAGTCAATAAGGAGTTGCGAAGTCTGTAATCTTGATTCTCACGACAATTAAATTGACAAGTAAAGGAATCCAAGTAATTCAAATTCTATATACCGCTCTAAATCCTCACAGCATAAGTATACTCTAAAAGATGATTTGTTTTGTTAAAATCTTGCGATCACTCGGTCGCCTGCAACTGTAGTGAAGTGCTGTTTGTTTAGTAGCAGTGTTCATTTTATTACCCAAGTCCCTTAATAGGTAGTCGGTCAATTTTTGATATCTACTGCCTAAAATGGATTATATACGGCTGAACGTGTTTTATCCATACAAGCTCCGTCCTATCTTCCCAGGTACAATCAGCAGCCCGTTCCATCCCCTAAGCCAATATTTTTTGATAGGCAAATGAGACAAAATGCTGATTATGATTAATATGATTACCTGCTGAATGAATCTTGAACCGCTTCAAAAACTTTCCACTCCAGGATATTTAGATATATTTGTTGAAATAAATGTGCAATGATGTTTAATTAATGTAGATGAAACCATAAAGTAGTATAGATTTTAGCAGTAACAATGTGATTTGCATAATATAGGATTATGATAAAGGAAGATAAATCATATATTCTAACAATGCCGGGCTATCATTCTTAAAAACGTAATCACCAATCCTTTGATACACATCCCATATGCTCAAAATGCAAAGTAATGATGATCAAGTCAAAAAAAAGAAGGTACTCACCAGACAGTCTAGGCCCCTTAGCACCACTAACCTATATTCAACAGTTGTGACAGATGAGTCAAGTTCTTCTTTCCGAGATAATCTTTCCAGTTTCTTATGCAGCAACAGAAGTTCCAATATACCAAAGGATTGTCCTGATACTAGAGGAGATCTAGAAATTGACCTAACCAATAGTTGTCAACTTAGAGATGGCAATGATGATCAACGAATAAACCCTCATATAAAAAATCTCTATAAGTACAATTCATCTATACAAATCATTTGGAATAGTTACTGTACATTTGTTACTTGTCTAGTACATCGAAAAATACTTTATTGGTTTGGATTACGGTCTCCCAAGGAGCAATCTGCTTGGAGGGAAAAAATCGGTCTTATATTCATCATCTTTATAATTACATGTTTTGTCGGTCTTTTTACACTTGGATTCAATGCCATTATTTGTGGTAATGATGATCCTAGAATTCATATATCGCAAGTTAATAGCAACTCTTCAATTATTATTCATGGAAGATTGTTTGATCTTAAAGGTTTTGAGCCAACCTTCCCACAATTGGATCGAGTAATCAGTACAGAGACTAGCGCAATGAACCAGAGTCCTGTATTTGATGCATCTCTGCTTTATCAGAATATAAATGGCAATTGTAAAAAGTATATTTCCTCAAAACCGGACTCTTTAATAGTCAAAGATAATCTTGGGAATATCGGTAAATATTTTCCATGCGGTTTATTAACTTCGCGAACCGCATCGGAGGTTTCTAGATTTATTAACATAACAGATGATTCATATACAGACTGGTGCAATATCATCCCTGGTACACGAAAATTCTTTTATAATATGAACTCTAAAGCAGATGTTTATTATACTTGGGAAGATATAATCAGAAGTTCTAATACAATGTTTGTATATTTTCACTATGTTTTAGACTTGGAACGTCTCCAGAATCTGTTGTTCTCAGACTTGGATATATCTCCAATCCTAATAACTGCTATCGATCGAATAATTTTGGAACCTACCAGTGATATTTCCCGGCTTGCTTTAAGTCAATCAGAACTGAAACCTGTGTTCCAGTGCTTAATTGAACTATGTAAAGTAGGCCTAATAGATACTGAAAGTATAGGGTGTCTGACCTCTCAGATTGCATTTTATATTTCTCTCATATTTATTCTTACGATTGTTGTGTTCAAATTTGTGTTTGCAGTATATTTTGAATGGTTTATTTCTTGGAAGCTAGGAGATACTTCGGCTGACCCACATACCAACGATTCAGCTTCAAGTTCGTCTTATAGCACATCTTTTAGAAGTGAAAATGAATCTTTTCAGAACTTAATGAATATAATATGCTTAATTACTGCATATTCAGAATCAAAGACAGAGTTGAAGATATCCCTGGACTCAATTGCTGAGAGTAGTTATCCAGCTTCTCATAAGTTGATTGTTATAATCTGTGATGGCGTTGTGACTGGATCTGGCAATAATCAATCGACACCAGAAATTATCCTCAGTCTCATGACAAATTTTAATGAGTCTCGAATACAAATGGCTTATTCTTATATTTCTGTCGGTGGTTCAGGAACTTCAAGAGTAAATAACGCGGAAGTACATTCTGGTTACTATAGTTATAGCAGTGCAACATCTAGGATAATGATACCTATGATTTGTGTTATAAAAAATGGGATAGCTTCGGAATCCTCAAGTGCAAAACCTGGGAATAGAGGAAAGAGAGATTCTCAATTGATTTTAATGAGATTCTTGCAGAATATATGGGGAGGTGAGAGGAAATCTGACCTTGAAAATGAACTACAGTATCGCATTGAGAATTATTACAGAATCCCTTCTACTTCATTTGAAGCAGTTTTAATGATGGATGCCGATACAAAAATATTTCCCGATGCTCTGCAGCATATGATAGCTACGTTTGCAAACGATCGCAAGGTCATCGGGCTTTGTGGCGAGACAAAAATAGCTAATAAGTGGAGTTCCTGGGTCACAAAGATCCAAGTTTTTGAGTATTTCATATCTCACCATTTGAATAAATCATTTGAGTCTGTATTTGGAGGAGTTACATGCTTACCTGGTTGTTGCTGCATGTACCGCGTTAAAACTTATCTTGAAGACGGAAGGGTTCTTCCAATCTTAGCTAACCCGTTAATAGTTTCACGATATTCAGAAAACTTTGCTGAAACTGTTCATAGAAAGAACCTCCTGTTGTTAGGAGAAGATCGTTATTTAACAACATTAGTACTCCAATGTTTTCCAACCGGGAAACTTATATTCGTTCCCTCTGCAAAGTGTGAGACAATAGTACCAGAAAGCTTTTCAGTACTTCTAGACCAAAGAAGAAGGTGGATCAATTCAACCATTCATAATCTACTAGAATTAATTCTTGTCAGAGAGTTATGTGGAGTGCTATGTTTTTCAATGCAATTTGTAGTAATCATTGATCTTGTTGGAACAATAACTTTACCAGGTGCCTTATTGTTTACCTTATATCTGTTGGTTTATGCTATTATTCATTCTCAGGTTCCAGTATTCCCATTAATAGTATTATCGATGATTTTAGGACTTCCTGGAGTTTTGATCATCGTCACAGCACATAACTGGACATACGTTGTATGGATGCTTGTCTATTTAATGTCACTTCCCCTTTGGAATTTGATCCTGCCATTAAATGCATGTATGTATAACGCTATATTCTCCTCGGTAGATTTTAACTTCTTTAGTTTGGAAATTTGATAACTTTTCATGGGGTTCCACAACAGAAATTGAAGCCTTAAACGATATTGATATAGACTGTAATGTTGACACTACAGGCAATTCGAGACTAGAGGAAATCAGACTGAAGAGCTTTTCGGAATATTGTCAAAAAATGTATCATTAAATAAATATGTATGAACGTCTAAATAAGCATTGTTTTATAAACTAGACTGAAAATTTTAAAGAATGAAACTTAAAAATGTGTACTTGACCTTTTCCCATCCCGTTAACTGTTTCTCATATTCGATTTCCTCTAAATCTTCTGGAGTATCAATATACCTATCAGACTCAAGGTCCATTTCTTCTAATGAAGGAATCTTGGTTTGTTTTATCACCTTCCAAAAGATATACATAGCAGGCATAACTAATAGCTCAACATAATTTGCAAAGAAAGATCCTGTATCCCAAGGATCAAAAGCAGACCAACCTTGAACAAGAATGATAGCAGTCACGGAAATGACAACAAACCAAGGACCCCAGGGATGAGTCCAATTCTTATAACCTAGTCTGTCTTCTTTACCTTGTTTCTTCATTCCCATTCTAAATCTAATTGAAGTTACGCCAATTGACCACCATGACAATTGGTTGGAAATACCAACAAGATTTTGAAGCCAGTTCCACAAGTCACCTGCTCCAATAAAAGATGCTCCAAAACAAAGACCTGAAACTGCAGCAGTAGCAGCAAGAGCTACATAAGGAACCTTATACGGAGTCAATCTAGTAAACACCTTGGGTGCAAAACCTTCACAGCCAAGAGTGTATAAAAGTCTGGTACCAGCAAACAAAGCATGATTACCAGCAGAGATAACGGAAGTTACAACAACAGCATTCATAAAAGACCCAGCAGCTTTAGATCCAGCAAGCTGAAATACTAGGGTAAAGGGGGAGGTAATACTTGATTTTGTTGAAAGATTTGGGTAATTATAAGGAACATTGATACCAATAATTAATACAGCCAAAACATAGAACAACAAGATTCTCCAAAACACTGTTCGCACTACCTTGGGCATGGCCCTACTTGGATTTTTGGTCTCACCAGCAGTAATACCAATGGCTTCAGTACCTCCATAAGCAAACGAGGCAGTAACGAAAACAGAGGCAAACCCTCTAAATCCGTGAACGAAGGGGGCATCTCCAATATGCCAATAGTGGAAACCAAGATACTCATTGTTAACATTGGCTCCAGCATTAACAACAATGCCTAAAATAATAAAGATGACTATAGTAACAACCTTCAATAGAGCGAGCCAGTATTCAAGTTCTCCGTAAACTTTGACGTGAATAGAGTTAATGGCGATAAGAAAGACCCAGAAAATAAGAGCAATAATCCATGAAGGAAAGTTTGTCCAATAATCAAAAACAAGTTGTAAAGCAGTCAAATCAGAAGCGGTTGATACTGCGTCATTAAACCAGTAATTCCACAATATGGCAAAACCAAATGCTTCGTCTACATATCTAGTAGCATATGTACCAAAAGAACCAGCAACTGGAACGTAAGTAGTCATCTC
Source organism: Sugiyamaella mastotermitis (assembly GCA_030572735.1). Lineage (NCBI taxonomy): Eukaryota > Fungi > Ascomycota > Dipodascomycetes > Dipodascales > Trichomonascaceae > Sugiyamaella > Sugiyamaella mastotermitis. The sequence continues at coordinate 27,429 of JAJMBN010000032.1, forward strand.
ACCCAAACTAATCATAGTGAAATAAACAACAATACCAATAATAGAATAACAGATCAGTAGAGCGGCAGGTCCACCAGATGCCAAAGATTTTCCTGTACCTAAAAACAAACCAGTACCAATAACACCAGCAATAGCAATCATTTGGATCTGTCGAGAAGAAAGACTTCGTTGTAAGCGATCTTCTTTACGAAGGATATAGCTTTCTTCTATTTGACGTTCTGTGTCATTTGGAAAAACTCCATAAGTAGAGTTAGGGCCAGATCCATCACTTAGGCTGCTAGTCTTTGCAACAAGCTTGAAATCAGCCATTTATATTTATTAGTTCATAAATTATAAATTGAGAGATTGGCCTTCAGCCCGCAGGCTTATATACACCAGACGCAGCGGAGATAAACTTACTTTTTTTTTCTCCTACTCGCTCACATCTTTCCATTAGTTCTTTTTTCTTTACTTTTTTTTTTTTTTTTTTTTTTTTCGTTTAGCCCCATGGTTACTTTTGATCAAGTCTATGCAATGGTCATCTAAGAATTATGTCAGTTGTAAGTTCGGCTCCAGAAAGAATGCTCATAAACGGTTTTTCCACTACCAATGTGGAGTGTAAGCCCAGATTGCATCAGTTGGTATTCAAAGTAGATTAAATGGTATAATATCACATGACTTAATATTACTAAATTAAGCGATCAAATGCATTGTAAAAGCACAGTAACTTCAGCTGAATTGTGGATGAGCAGAACTAACAACTAAAATTAACTGTTAACGTTTAACGTGTTCAGTTAACTGTTAGTCGTAACTGTCACAGATGACGGTTTATATCGCACAATGATACAATGCGCTAATGTAAGTCAGCTGAAGCAGCAGTATTAGTTAATATTGACTCTTGGTTGAGAGCTGTCAGTAACCAACTATCTATGTACCAAGTCCAAAAATACAGGAGGTGATAAAAAGGACTATTATCGAATATGGCTGATAGTCCGTTTTTTCTTTTTCTTTTTGTGACTGTTTGCCAGCAAAAAATTTAATGTGTTCTTGAGATATCTTCAGTTCACCGTGCGGTTGAAAAGTTTTCCTTAGTTATGTGACAATGTACTATAGCCAGTTATCAACTTCAGCGCGCGTGCAGAAAGAGTTTTATTGACGGTGCAGGGCTGCAGGATGCTTATGTCTGTCAGCTTGACATCTGTAAATACCAGCCGACAAACTTGGCCACCAACTGCGGCGAACAAGTGTTGTCGGGGCCGAAATGGCATGCTGGAACCATTTTCCAGGTTGTAAATGGTAAGGCTACTAACTGAAACCGGTATGGATACAGTGAGACCTTTCTCGCCTGAAAGCAGCCATTACTACTAAAAGAAACCTATCCGTTGGAGTTGTAAATAAGGTGGATATTTACCGCCGTGCAGCATACTACTCTAACTTACTGCAGTATCTACACTCAAGTGGATTTCGTGCTAATAGCATAAATGAAGAAATCTGTTGAAGAAGACTATACAATATAATAGAATAAAAGGCATTTTGAAGAACTACATCCAGTCTGGCGGCTGCATTAAACGCCTGGAGAATAAAATTGGCTGCTTATTTCTGGGCAAGGATCTTAATCTTACAGGCGTATACAAATTACATGTAAATTAGCGTTACAGATTGACTAGGTAGGTGGTTACTCCAGCCGTAAAACTGATGGCCTACTATCTGACCTAAGACAGAATTATTTGAAGATATCCCCAACATAAAACAGATGAACGGGCTCGCTCCATATAAAAATACAATTGTTGAATTGAATACTCATAAAAGAAGAAATAAGAAGTTTTCAGAATAAAGAGTTTTAACAATCCATTCAAAATTTCTATACCCAAAGAGTATGTAATAAGTTTCACGATACTAATTAAATTAACTGCCCACAATACCCCACTGTGTCTAATCTTAGATTCTAAGACAACTATGCTACCATCCCAGCAATCAATTAAGTTGCAGGATATGAAAAGCATTTCTGTTTACTGTCTAATAACCTTAATCACTACTAACGAAGAATAAGTTCGATTAACTGGTTCTCAGAATGTTGGGGGGAGTACACACTAAAAGAAACATATTGTAATAACAAAAGAAAAAGATACTCCCAATGCACTAGCACAAATCTGTTTATCATGAGTCAGACCTTGATAATGTTGACAGATTGTGCATAACAATAGGTGTGTACTCACTGTACTACTCAGCTACAGTAACTTGTTATATGTTTTGTTGTACTTACCAGATTAGAGCAGTTGAGACACGAATTAGGCGCGAGCTTAATTATGGCACTGATTTGCAAATAAAGCGCGCCTCAGCTTGCCACACACAGTAGCACACACGGGCTGAATCCCATTTACCCGCCTATTGACTGAGCCAGTCGCTACTAAACAGTTTAGCGTTGGTCTCCATAACTATGGTTAGCCGATGTAAGGCTTCTGTTAACTTTGCGGAGACTATAGATAAGCACACTGCACAGTGAATTTCATTCATTATACAGTGGCAGAAGCTTCTTATCGAAAAATCCCAATATAGACTTTTCAACTCTTCAAGCATATATATATATATATATATATATTAAAGTTCGGTTGTTTTTGCCACTATTAGTGAAATGTTTTAAGCTGATAATGATTAGAAGCTGATTTGCTGTCTTTATTTGGTTTTTAGCACATTTTGTAACAACTGTATAAAAATTTGCTATTATATTTTCCTCGTTTGAGGTAAAGGTTTTTTTTTTTATTATATCAATCTCGGCTCGGTTAGTACAGTCAACAGACAAAATTCCATACTCGAAAACAATAATATCAATATGCCTCCTAAGCGTAATTCAAGAAGTTCGAGAAATACTGTTCAAAAAGATAGTTCAAGTGGTAAGTGGTAAATAAATGATATGTGGCCCATATTTTGACTAATTACTAATACGATAGCAGTAGCTGAGAACTCAGATCAAGAGGGTGGGTTTATTAGAGAAGAACAACCTATAAAGCGACAAAGAACCACAAGAAGTTCAGTAAAAGGTTCAACACAAGGTACAGGAAAGGGAAAAGCTAAATCTGGTACTTCGACTTTAGATTCTACTCCCAACAGAAGCTCGATCGCTGGTTCTGAATCCTCAACACCCCCTTCCAGTATTGATGATGACACTGATATACTTGATATACCTATGTCAAGCAAACAAGCTTCTTCTGTTCGACGAAATTTATCTCGGACTGCCAAATCCAAGGCCCAAAGTGAGCTATCAATCACAATAGATGACGATAGTGCCAGTGGTGATGAATATGTACAAGACGATGATGACGAAGAAGACGACGATGAAATTGAAAGAGCTGAAATTGTGATAGAATCGAGTGATGAAGAAAAGATAGAACTGAGAAAAACTAGTACCACTGCAAAAGCACCTAAGGCTAAGAAAAGGAGAGCAAAGAAGAAGGACGATGAACCAAAGGTTCCAAGATTTGTTAAGCAATTTATAAAGACCGAAGGAGAGCTAAAAGAAAACCACCCAGAATTGGTAGGAGTGTTTGAAGATCTTAAAAATTCTGAAAAGATTGTTCCACAACAAGCCGAGCAGCCTGAAGGCTTGGAAAGTAGACTTCTACCGTTTCAAAAAGAAGGTTTGAATTGGCTTCGCAAACAAGAAGATGGCCGATACAAAGGAGGTATTTTGGCAGATGAAATGGGAATGGGTAAAACTATTCAAACTGTTGCATTGTTTATGTCAGATCCACAGGAATCAGCGCCCGTTTTAGTAGTTGCTCCAACTGTAGCTTTAGTGCAATGGAAAAATGAAATTGACTTACACACCGGATCTAGGCTTTCAGTTTTGATTTATCATGGTCAAAATCGTACAAACGATACAGTGAGGTTGGAGTCTTTCCGTGTTATTCTTACTACTTATGCTGTGATTGAATCAGTTTGGAGAAAGCAACAAAGTGGCTTTAAAAGAAAAGAAGGAATTGTTAAAGAGGAGTCTCCTTTACACAAGATTCAATTCCATAGAATCGTTCTTGATGAAGCTCATAATATCAAAGACCGTCAATCCAATACTGCAAGAGCAGTTTTTGGTCTGCAAGCAAAATATCGGCTTTGTCTGTCTGGAACACCATTACAAAATAGAATAGGGGAGATTTATTCTTTGTTAAGATTCTTAAAAATTGAGCCCTTTTGTAATTATTATTGTACGAAATGTGAGTGTCGAAGTAGCCATTGGACTTTTACTACTAGTCATTATTGTGATGTATGCGGTCATGTTGTCATGCAACATGTCAACTATTTTAATCACTCTATGCTGAAGCATATCCAGAGGTATGGTTACCAGGGAGATGGAGGTGTAGCTGTACAAAATCTAAGAAATCTTTTGGGTAACATAATGTTACGAAGAACGAAAATTGAACGAGCTGATGACTTGGGTCTCCCTCCTAGAGTTGTTGAAGTGCGAAGGGATTACTTTAATGAAGAAGAAAAAGATCTTTATGCAAGTACTTATTCCGATAGTCGACGGAAATTTAATACATATGTGAACCAAGGTGTGGTATTAAATAACTATGCCAATATTTTCACACTTATTACTCGAATGAGACAGATTGCCGACCATCCCGATTTAGTTCTAAGACGCAATCAACCAGGAAATGAAGGTTTCAACTCTCTTATTTGTAACATATGTGATGATACAGCCGAGGATGCTATCAAGTCGAAATGTCACCATACATTTTGTCGTTTATGTATTAAAGAGTACATTGAAAGTTGGGATGGAGAGTCTTCAAAGGATTTAGAATGTCCTGTATGTCATGTCACTTTGACGATTGATTTAACTGCTCCGGGCATTGAAGTTGATCAAGAAGTAGTAAAGAAAGGCAGTATTGTCAACAGAATTAATATGAGTGGTGGGTGGAGAAGCTCAACTAAGATTGAGGCCCTAGTTGAAGAGCTATATAAACTTCGAAGCGATAAGCAGACTATCAAGTCAATTGTATTTAGTCAGTTTACAAGTATGCTTGATTTGGTAGAATGGCGTTTGCGGAGAGCAGGTTTTCAGACTGTTAAGCTACAAGGTAGTATGTCACCAACTCAGAGAGATAGTATTATTAAACATTTCATGGAAACGCCATCAGTAGAAATTTTCTTGGTTTCATTGAAAGCTGGTGGTGTTGCATTAAATCTTTGTGAAGCATCTCAAGTATTTATTCTAGACCCCTGGTGGAATCCTAGTGTGGAATGGCAAAGTGGTGATCGAGTGCATAGAATTGGACAACACCGACCTGTTAAAATTACAAGATTTGTAATTGAGGATAGTATCGAATCCCGTATTGTGGAGTTGCAGGATAAGAAAGCAAATATGATCCATGCCACTATCAGCCAAGATGATGCTGCAATCAATAGACTAACGGCAGCTGACATGCAATTCTTATTCCAGAACTGACATTACCTGATTTGTATAGTATTTATTAAGAAGTCAACTGCTATGACTGTAGTTTTCAATAAAATATTTCACCAAAAATGTTGAATAGACTGTATTTCTAAAAAATTCTTTACTCGTTGTTTATCTTTTTGTCTCTTTGTATTTTTAATATTGGTTTCTAATAACTATGTCAAATTGGATACTGCGGAGATTTAGACCAATCTGTATATAACTCCGACACTACTATTGCAAAATCAGTATGCTACACCTCAAGATGATTAAGCATTAGAATAGCGAGCGGCTTTGCAATTTAAGGGTATCAACCTCCGCGGGGTCATTCATTAAAGGTTTTCTTGGTAAAGAAATATGCTTTTCTGTAAGCTATAAAATATAGCAAGATCGAACTCTATATAATATTCAGTTCTAGAACTTTATAAATACCTGTTCATATATCTTTTTACAATTTAAAAGCTTATCAAGTTATAATTGCTTTTAATATAAACTATCATGTACCAGTATATAAGATAGGTTGCCCCAGCCCTTCGGTACAGTGACACCATGCTTGTTTATTTTCTCCTAACTTTCAGACCCTATATTCAACAGCCACATTGGTCTTGGCTCTCATCAAAATTAGTCAGCTTTGTAAGCAAGACAACATATATTTTGCTTGTATTCTAATCGATAAATTATTTAAGGACTTCTAGTTCTTATTATTAGTGCATAGCTGGTTGTTCATAAATATTGCCTTCTCTCTTCTGAACTTTATTGGAGAGCAGTAGTTCTGGTAAAAGATTATCCCGCAGACATACCGGGTTCTCATTTAGTTTGCGGAGTTATTGGTATACGCTTTTATATTTCTTGAGAAGAACTTATGATTTTCCACTATTTTTATATTTTGTTATAATGGATAATGAAATTGTTAACGAACCCAAGCCGCTAAACTCAGGAAGTTTTTTCGACATTGACAACTTGATTGTCCATATTTCCGCACGGCAGGACAAGATAATTGACAGTGGGGATTTACAACCTAATATAAATGTACCTCCGGTAGTTGGATCTCCTCCAGATGGAGGATTAACCGCCTGGTTGCAAGTTTTAGGTGGGTTTTTCGCTCTTTTCAATTCATGGGGAATTATCAATACGTTTGGCGCCTATGAAAGTTATTATCAATCAGACTTACTGAGCTATGAGTCGCCATCACAAATTGCTTGGATAGGCTCAATACAAGGATTCTTTGTTATTTCAGCATCAATTGTCGTTGGCCGTTTACTAGATGCAGGGTACATCAAAGCTATATTGATCACAGGTACACTACTTCTCACTTTTGGTATGATGATGACTAGTTTATCTACAAACTTCTATCAAATATTTTTAGCTCAAGGGGTTGTCACAGGTATAGGATGTTGTTGCATGTTTGTAGTTGCTGTTGGGGTAGTGGCCACATATTTTTCAAAGAAAAGATCATTAGCCATCGGAATAATGGCTTCAGGATCATCTGTAGGAGGAGTGATTTATCCCATTATGGTACGAGAATTGATACCTCGTCTTGGGTTTGCATGGGCGACTAGAGTATTCGCATTTACTATATTGGGCTTGAGTGTAATCCCATGTATTCTCATTCGGGCGAGATTACCTCCTAGAAAGTCGGGACCACTATTAGATTATGGTTCTCTAAAGGACTTACCGTTCATTTTCTTTACAATAGGCTGTGTGTTAGGGTTTGTTGGGTTATATATTCCTATCTTTTTCATTCAGTCATACTCTATTACTATAGGGCTTAGTGTTGATCTTGCATTTTACATGACATCAATATTAAATGCAGGCTCAGTTTTGGGAAGAACTTTGCCAAATTTTGTTGCAATGAAAACGGGACCACTAAATATGCTTATTCCGTGTACAGCAATTGCTAGTTTGTTATGCTTTTGTTGGATAGCAATGTCTGCATCAGGAAGTGTGATAGCATTTTCAGTATTATTTGGATTCTTCTCTGGAACATTCGTTTCACTCCCACCTGCATGCATCGCTTCAATGACCCCTGACTTAACCACTGTAGGCACAAGAATGGGTATGAATTTTTTTGTCTGTGGTTTTGGCATTTTAGTTGGGACTCCTATTGGTGGTGCATTGATTGACGCAGATAATGGTCAGTACCTATATGCTAAGATATTTGCTGGCGCTTGTATCACAGCTGGTGTAATATTTATTTGGTTAGCTAGACTCAAACTTGTGGGTTTAGACCCTACAGTTAAATGCTAACATAAAATATCTCCAATTAAACTCATGGTATCTCTTTACAAGCTATAGCTATAATAGATATAATAGACATCTTTTGGCGTCGAAAAAGTTTAAGTTTCAAAGAATAGACAAGTATATAACGTAATAGTGTATGCAGTTATTTATGATGAGGTAGCCTTAACCAAGACTGGTATCATAGCCCCAGTAAATAAGTGGAATTTTCTATGGTTGAGGACTCGTAAAATAGATCTGGTAGTACCCGAATGAGATGTAACAGAAACATAGACATCTCTATTGGCATTGTCCCAATCCAAATTAAAGAGCCATTGAAGAAATCTATTTGAACGGACATCATGTTCTTCTTCAGTCTCCCTATAGTCAGCCGTCCATAAGTCATCCTCCTCGCTAAATCCATCTTCAATGTCTACAAAAGGAAATCTCTTCTCTATAAAACTCTTGGTCCGGCGCTTATCACAAGTATGTTCTCCAATATCTTCTCTAAGGTCCTCTTTAACTAATGGGTGGCCAATTGTTGCTTCTTCAGTATTCAGCAAAATACTGTCCCATGTATATCTCATGGTATCCAATGCTCTTGTAAACGGAGAACTATACAACACTGTTGGAAGAGGGGCACCTTCAGACAGTTGCTTTTTCCAGGCAATGTTATTGTCTTTGGCTTGTTGCTCTCCTAATGCAGTCAATTCAGCATCAGGTCCCCAAACAAGTTCGCCATCACCATTCTGTAAAGACCAATATTCCTTGAGTCAGATAAATTATTTTAAATATCAAGATACCGTCATATACTCACATCCCATTTCCTATTATATTTATCGGCACCAACATTATGATAACCTTGGCCATGTCTCCCAAGAAATAAAAGTTTATATTTGGTGTTTTCATCTTCTTTCTTTCTCAATAGCTCAAAATCGCTAACTAGTTCAGTCCAGCTTGTCTTCTTCAAGCCAAAGTTTTTCAGGTGATCAAAAGTTTGGTCATCAGTCTCAAGATCATCTTGGACAAAATATCCTTGAATACATGAAAACTTGAATACTCTCTCTTTATTCATTCTGTAAATATGATCTATTAGTTGAACTGTTGAGTTCAGCACTAGCGTGAATAATATATTGTAAAAGCAACTTAGTTAATTTCAACTTGTCTAGTAAACCAACTATTCGGCAAACGTGTCTGCAGCCGCCCCTAAGTTAAGTTAACGTTAACAAGTTAACAAACTGTTATGTTTGGCCATGCATATACATACTCCACATTTGGGTACACTTTTATGCTATGACTCCACTGGGTCAGGTTTGAAGTAGTTCACGAACAAGTTGAGAAGTCTGACGAGGAATCAACCGGATTTTAAAAGGAGGAGGTTCAATCATCAAATTATTATGAATTCTAACCAACGATTCTGGCCTATAATCCATGAGTAGAGATGAGTTTTCAGGTGGCATAATATGAAAACACACTACTATTCTTATAAAAGCTGTATAAAGTTCTCTCTCTGCTAGATTGGCCCCTGCACACATCCTTATGCCAGCACCAAACCCGAAATGTGGGGGGCCGACTTGAGAGTCTCCACTTTCTAGAAATCTTTCAGGTCGAAATAGTAATGGGTCTTTGTAATGAGCTTCATCAAAGTTGGAAGCAAATATATTCAGCAGTAAAGTGGTCTTGGCTGGTATTACTGTCTGATTGTATGAAATATCCTTAATAGTTTCTCTTGGAAGACTGATAGGCATCGAACTGTAGCGAATGGTTTCTTTTACCAAAGCCCTAACATATGGAATATTGTCATCTTTAAGGCAATCATGCCAAGCTGTCCCTCCAGGGTATGTTTCTTGTAATATGGTATAAAGTTTTTTTTGAATGTCTTGTCCATAATCCTGAGACATATGGCCAATAAAAAAAGTCAGCATGGCAGGAACAGTATCAAGTCCAGCTGAAACCATTGTTAGACATATACTTTTCAGCTCATGCTCATTGATAGATGTATTTTCGTTTGTGATAATATTTCCTGCAATACATGGTGCGCAAGTCCTCGATTGAATATTATCTCTTAGTGCAGTTAATAGAATATTCATATATTTGTCTCTCCGTTTCCTACAATCGATTGCTAGTTTATTGTTTTTAAGCGGGAATAATCTGAGCAAAGGTATATAGTCTTCATAGCTGAAATTACCTCTGAATCGAGCAATTTCCTTTTCAACTGATATTATCTCGTGAATTAACTCTGTATCAATATTGTCCAGTCGTATTCCGTAATTTAAAGTTAGACTGGTGTTTAAAGCATATGTTTCAAAAAATGAATGGATGTCAATATCCTTATCAAGCTCATTTTGAATTTGAATTTTTGAAATATGACTTATAATACTCCTGATACAATGATCAGACTCTTTATCAATGATAGACATGTACGATTTAATTGCTGGCTTGTTTAATGCGGAATTACAAGCTCTTCTTTTCCTTAGATAAGTCTCAGACCATGGAGTGGTGCCAACAGTAAATCCTTGGCTAGCTGAAACTATTTTGTGAAAAGTATATGACATTGGCCTCGAGGCATTGGCTGTCATGTTATCTATCCAGAAATACTTGGCAGTATCATAAGAATTCACTACTACCGCCCTTTTGTTTCCGAGCCTAATTTGAAAGACAGGGCCATAATCCTTAGACCAACGTTGGTAAGTTAAACATTGACTTTTTCCCAACTGGAAAAGGTTACCAACTATAGGATATCCTGGTATGTGTGGGATATGTGCTATTCTTGGTGCTATACAGGTTATGTCACACTTCAGGTCTGCGTATAGAAACAAACTAATCAAAATAACACCCACTACTAATATAACAAGAGCACATGAAATGAAGTTATAACCGATAAATAGTCTTATTAATTTCCAGGCTGTAAAATTAGCCACCAACCACAAAAAAGCCTGGGCTATAGTATTATATCTTGTACTACAGAAATCATGTTTGGGGGCTATATCTAGGAACATGGTTTCAAAAGCACGTTTCAGATTTTGTTTACATTTGCAGGTAGTTTTATTTTATATATTGTTAGATAGCGATAGCTTATCTAAATTTCAAGACATCATTCCAAAGTCATTTAAATGATTTATGCTGTTACTCATTCATGGTCTATCTAGGTCACCAGTACTATGGTCTGGTACCTGTTACATTCCATATAAATTGGCAAACTAATATTTTCATATACGGCTATAAATTGCATGAATTTGCCTTAGTACCAGAAGCAGCAGAGACGATATAAGCTAAAGTTATTTGTAAGTTAATTTAGCATCAACCCTACTAAGCATGACATTGCACGCCTAATTAATACATTCTATAATGGTTTTTTTTTTTTTTTTTTGAATATTAGTAGCACTTTTTCTGTCTTCCTAGTTTAACTTGAAATATAGGCATATAGTTTGTCATGAGTCGTACTCACTCGTAACTGTATCTTCCTTTGTACTCCAAATAGTATAGTTAATTCCTGTCATATTTTAGGAATATTTTAGAACAGTCATGTGGTACAATTGATATTAGAATTTAAATTAGACTCGATAACCTTTCAATACCGCATCAGGAGCATCCCTGTTCTTGGATACACAATATTTTACAGACGATTGCAATCAGTATGTCCTATTTACTACTGATAATCATAGTCTACTCATAGTCATGAGTTTATAGTTCTTTTTAGCGTTGACTCTTCGGTCGGAATACATCCGAAAACTCCGAATCAAGTTATCCTATTTAAAACATGATTGTTTCAACTCGACTTGATTTCAGTGTTAAACCGTCATATATCACGTAAAAAAGTAATAATAATTTTTTCAGTACTAGCCGATTTAATAGGCTTATAGCGTGCTTTTGTCCTCGTGGACATCTAGAAAATACATAGCTAGCGTGATCCATCCTTTCCCTTTCTGCAAATCGCAGGGGCATGAGGCTAAATTATTGCTCCACTACTACTGTAAAATGTCCATATGCAATATGCACTTGCCGCAGACTTGCCGAAATCATAAGTTTTTCGAGCACAACGAATTCACTCAGGATGTTTGATTCTCCGGCTCGAGAGTCTTTGCTTTTGCAAAATATTCCAGATTTTCAGCATCCAGGAATAAATTAAAGGCAATGATATACCTGAGTACTTTATACAGATTTTACAATAGAGAACAATGTATGTGTTGTATTTTGGTATCTTTAGTAAAGATTAAACAAGCTTGATTAGTAAATAACCAACCCGAGCAAGGTTTATTAGATGTATACTGCGTAACTTTATTTGTAGACCATCTGACAAAAGAAATAAATCAGATCTATAGCCGCAACAAGAATTTCTATGGAGTTCTCCGCCGGCAAAACATAACTAACGTTACTAATTAAATCATTTGCATGAACGGTTATTGATCTCTAGATTTCTGTAGATTTCTGGATATTATATTCTGCTATTTGCATATCTATCATAGCTCCCGACAGCATCCGATAGATATTTGTCTATCAGTTGCTATTAAGAACCAGTTTTGGGACTAAGACTAAGAAATTTTAGTTTAGGCACAGATTATAGATTTCGGTAGATTGCTCACAGAATATTTATCCTTACTAAATATAATGAACAAGGGTCTTTCTTGTTAAAATCGACCTGGTGGATAACCTTTTTTTTCTTTTTCTTACGTTATGTGTGGTAAAACGGTTTACAAGTTATTGCATTCGGCTTATCGATGCCTCTGGTGTTAATATGGTTAACTATGCACTCCAAAACCGGTCATGATGTTACATCTGCATAATTTCACCACCCCTGGTTTCTTTTTTTTATTAGGACCTAGCCGGTACTTTCTCTTCCGTTCAATCTAAGAGCCAACTATCACAAATGTAATGGTCAAATTGAAATTTAACTATAAATATTGAACTTGTCTCTCTCCTGTAGTAATCATCATCCTTAATCATTTACTTATTCATTTAATACTAAGATGGTTGCATTACCAACATTGATTCAGCGAAATACCGCTCTGGATTTAAATCCACCTACTGGCCTTGATATTCATCTCACTACCCATGGTTCTGATTGGTATTGGGCTGCTTTTGCTCTTTTTGTCTTCTCAGCTATTGCGTTTTATGCCGTTGCTCTCTGGACTAAGGGCCCAAATCAACGAATCTTCTTCTATAATACTGTGGCATCAACTTTCTTCCTATCTATTGCCTATTATACAATGGCCTCTGATTTAGGCTGGACTGGAATTGAAGCTGAATTTAATCATGCTACAGTGAAAAACTCTATCGAAATTCCTGGTATACGACAGATTTTCTACACAAGATACGTTGCTTGGTTTTTGTCTTGGCCATTGTTAATCGTTAACTTAGCAGTTCTTAGCGCAGTTCCTCTATCTTCTACTATTTTCACTGTTCTTACCACTGAAGCATTTGTTGTTTCTCTTCTTATTGGATCCTTAATCCACTCGACCTACAAATGGGGTTACTTTACATTCGCTGCAGTTGCCTACGTTTTGTCAGCTTATCAGTTGCTCTTCCCATTCAGACGATCCGCAAAAGACGAGGGATATGATGCTGGAAATGCTGTCACTATTGCATCTAGTGCAGTTACTTTCATTTGGTTTATCTATCCTATTAGCTGGGGTCTTTCGGAAGGTGGCAATGTCATCCAACCTGATTCTGAAGCGGTATTTTACGGTGTCTTGGATATTTGCCTCTTTATTGTCATTCCAGTCTACTTCTTATGGGCTGTCAGGGATATTGATCTAGCTTCTCTTGGAATTTCTGCTCCTGTTAAGCCCTTGTTCCATTCTGAAAAAGAAGCTCGATACTCTGGTGACACTGCTATTTCTGCAACTGCTCCTTCCCAAGCTACTGAACCTGCTGCTTCTCCTTCTACCCCTGAGAATGCAGTATAAAGATATTCTAAAGCTCCAAAGTGATTTTTATTTTTCTTCCTTCTTCACTCTTAATTTCTAATTTTAAAGTGCCGTTGTGTTTTATTCATTAATCTCTACTCTTTCCTCGGTATTATAATCTGTAATTTTTTTCTTCTTATTCGGTCGCTTTCTATTACACATCGCTTTGGGAATATTAGTTTTGATTTACAATAATATTAATAATAGCTACTAAATAATAATAATAAATAATAGTCGATTACTGATTTCCAATGTCTTCAATGTCAGGTATACTCTCTTTTTCAGAATTGTTATAGGATTCTTTAGATACGGATTTCTTTTTTGGCACTTTTGATCTATCAACATTTTTGCATAGCCCTGACGTAGCCAAGGTACATTGGTCACATTTCCGCCCACGCGGAAGACAAATAGTTTGACCAAATCCAACTAATAATGGATTTATATCCACCCAGTATTCCTTTGGAAGCCAGCTTTCTAAGTCCATTCTTGTCCTTTCTGGAGTCGGTTGAAGTTTTGACTTTCTGGTCCAACCCCACATATTGGCAAGCCGATGTAGATGAACATCTACGCCAATCCCCTCAGCAACTCCCCAGGCTCGGTGCATCAGTAAATGTGCCATTTTTGGACCGACTCCTGGCAATTGAATCATCTCTTCAACACTAGGCGGCACATCATCATCATATTTTTCTCTTAAAATTTCGGTGGTCATTTTGATATATTTAGCTTTACGGCTGTGGAAACCAACTTTGAATATCATTCTATCAATTTCCGATTCAGGAGTTACCAGTATACCATCAACAGTCAACCCACCCACACTTTCCAATTCTTCACGCAACGTAGCCATAGCCTGTGCATTTACTTCATCTTTTGTCTGAGCAGATAACATGAGTGCAATTAATAATTGAAACCTGTGAATTTTGGGGGTAATTTTTGAACTTATAGCTTCTGGTAACCTTTCACAGCCCATAGTATCCACTGGAGCAATCACCTTTTCTCTCATTAATTGAACATGTTTGTACAGTTCCCTCCAGTTTTTGGGCTCCCATTGTTGTGGGTTTTGGGTGGTCTCCTTCTTTAGTGGCACTTGTTCTTCAGTCTTGATTGTGACTTCTTCATGCTTTATCTTCCTTTTCTTCACTGGGGATTTTATAGCATCCGATTCTGTTTTGATATTTTCAAAAATGGGATCTTCTTCTATTTTTGTCTTTCTTATGGTAGTTCTGGGTCTAAGCTGTCGACCCATTGATACTAGCTTATAAACTAGCTTAATATTATTGGTTAATAGTATTTTGACGAAGTAGAGCTGGAATTCTGACTGTGGGTTTGGTAGATATATACCGGACCATTAATGTTAACATTTTCACGCAAGCACTTTTTTACCGCAACATTTAAAAATTGTAGTTATTAATATTATCTAATATTGTGAGCAAAATGAACAAAATTGTATTAAATACATATAAAAAACAAAGGAAACTAGTATTACATCAAAAATAGAAGACTCATTACATCTCATTATGTTTTACGGGAGCCATGGTTGGAGCTCGAATTGCCGAAATTTGGAGGTGCAGTCGGTTTAACAACTGCCTCTTTCACTTTTTTGAAAGACAAATTAGCAGCAATAGGAATATGGTCAGAAGGATGGTGTGGATTGGGGAAGCCAACAAAATGTTTAACGTATTGAGAATCAATGGGTCCTAAAAGTCCATCTACAGACACTGTCGGTCCAGAGTACCAGATGTAATCAATTACATCAACAAACGTAGGAGTATAATTAGTAAACGGTAGTTCTCCGATTTCACCGTAAGCAGATTTTAAGGAAAACTTGTGGTTCATACCTTCTTCTGTATAACGTCCGTAGACGCGGCCCTCAAAATCATCATGTTGCTTACCAACCTTACCTTGAGAAAACAGTTGGTAGACACCACTATTTGTACGAGAATTAGCATCAACACAGATAACCAGCGGGATATTCTTAATATCAGTGTACTTTGGATATTTTGATCCTTCTGGTGTTAAGTTGCTTGCATATTTCTCTAGGATCCTTTCTAATTCTTCTAAGAGAAGACCTACTTGGACCAACTTCACATCATTAAACTCTGGGTTCCATTCCAAATGACTGTTAGCTACAACCAATAGTTGACCATTGTCTATTCTTTCAAAAACAAGAACTGTTGCAATGTTATCCTTATTCATAACTCGATTATAAATATCAGCAGATTTCTTGAGATCCTCTCTCCTCAATGCAACCGAGTTATATTCTATAACTTGGCGTTCAATCAGCTTAAACAAATCACTTCGGTAAAAAGTGGCACATCCATCAACTCTTTTTGCATCCGCCTCTTGCATTGTACGTGCTCTGGTTTTTTGGGAGTAGACGGACTTATATTTGGGAAGTAAAGGAGTCCAAAATCCTTCATGACTAAGGGCATCTACTTCTTGTAAACAGATGATATCTGTAGAATAGGATAAAACTTCTTCTTTAAGCAATTCACTTCGATATTTCCAACCCAACGCCCATGATGGGGTGTATCCATAGACTTGAGCAGTAGCATATTTGTCACAAAGAGTGTTGTAGGAAAGGATAGAAAACCTCTCACTGCTATTTGACTCTTGAGATGACGAAGCTAATGCTTTGGGCTTGGCATCATTGTGTTCACCATCAGGGGTGGGGGTGGTAGTATTGCTTCTCAACTTGTTAGGTTCGTCGTTGAACAAGAGCCATTCTCTGGGTGGTGACTCTATAGTCACAGGTGCTTTTTCTCTTAAATCTATTATAACGCCTCGAGTTCCCTCCTTTGCCATAGTTTCTCTTATGTGATCACTCACTGGGTTACCATCGATGCCGAGAACCTCTAGTTGGAATAAAAATCCAAATTCATAGGGCAGATTTTGGATTTTGTTATCAAATAAAAATAAATATTTTAAGTTGAACAGAAGTCCTAGTTCTGATGGGAGAGCTGTGAGAAGATTGTCTGAGAGATCTAATACTTTGAGTTGTGAAAGTTTTGTTATAGATGATGGCAACGATGTAAGTTTGTTGTGGTTCAAATATAATTTCTGAAGGAAGTTGTAGTTGAATAACTTTGGAGTAATTGAGTTGATTCCTTGGCCACTGAGATCTAGTGCTGTCCAGAATTGTTTGTTTATATCTTCGTTAATATGCCTCTGCTTTTCTTCTTGAATAGCTTCCTTCTGATCTATTCCTTTGGACATAGTTCCCCGTTGAGGAACAGTGTTGAAGGTCACAGCGCTGTTGGAGTTCTGTTGAACCAGCTGCATTGCCAGTTCGGTAACAGTTAGAGGAACAGCATTTTGTCCACCAGCTGATCTAGATGCTATGGCGGCACTTCTTGCATAGCTGTGTGGTGAATTTGCAGTTTGCCTGGACAACTGTGCCATCTGCAATTGTTGTTGCCAATGGGTAGAACTCATCCATTGTACTTCAGAGTTTGAAGGAGCTGGGGAGGCCCCATCAAATTTCGCAACTTGAGTTGCTTGTTGATATTGCATCTTTTATAAATATGATTATTCGACTTCGATTCCTTGATTTAAAGATTTAGTTGGATTTGGTATGGACACTTTTGATATGATTCTTGACGTATAAGCGACGAAAATAACTGCACATTCTAACCAATAACCTTTAAAAGCTTTTGGTTAATTGATCTCTAGTCGGTGGATTTTGTCCTTGTGTAGATCTTTCGGTGTCTCGGAGAGCTCTTTGCCCTTTCTACTTTGCTCTTCGTATGAAATCTTCAGTAGGATGACTGCTATTATAGTTAGAGTAAATTCATTCATTGCAATTCAACCACACCCATTCAAGCCTTATGTGGAAACAATATGATATTTGGCATAGCACAAGCCAATCTTACTTCCTTTGGGTGTTGGACCTTTTTCTTGTGGTGTTCTTACTTTTATTTGATTATTTATAACCTAGATCAAGTGTTGAAGTTGTATTTGTACACTTATGACCGAAGACCAATAATGAAGAATTGAGGCTGGTCAGAAGGAGGGTAAGTTTTTGCGGCTGGTCTAATATGGCTGTTTTACTAACCGCGAGCTAGTTTGAACGTTCAGTGTTAAGTAGGTTAACGGCCCACGGCTTACGGCTTAATGGTTGTCAGGCACGCTAAAATAGTTCCAAATTACAGTATGCACTATTAGCTTAGCTATTTGAGTAGGTTGGCTTTATGTGAATCTAAGCGATTGTTCTCTCGTATGGTTCAGCCTATATTTTATTAAAATTTCACAGCTTGGAGGCAAGAAAAATATAGTACTGCCTCTGCCTCATAATCCGTTATTCTGCATATACCATAAAAAAAGTGCCCATAATGAATTCATCATATGTGCTACAAAAATATAGTATGCACAATTCCAACCGACCAATAACTCCTCTACCTGTCAAGTTAGAATGAAACGAATACAGACTACACCCGAAGAAGGGTACAGAAGGAATACCACAAGAACCGCTATACAACAACACTAAAACTGAACTCAAATTCATCTATATAATATGTAAATCATAAGAGTATATCTAAAACAACACAGATGCACATATGAGCAGGAGTCGCTATCCTAAGAATTAGATAACTAAATCAAATATACAAGAATATTGACATATTTGATAATCTAAGTTGATTCCATATTGAATTGGAATCTTAATTTTGCTGTTATATGTCCCCACTCGCGCGGGTCACTGTCCGATCCAGGTAAAAAAAATAATAAAAAAACCCTTTCTCTTCTCAAAGACAAAACCCTCCTAGTAATACAAAATTATCAAGCTGGTACTTTTATAGCTGTTTAACAAAGTTTGCCATGGCTTTAAGTCCCCGCTTAGCTGTTAAGAGGTGAGATATATTAAGTTCTGCCGAAGCTTTCTTTAACATATCTCATTTTGTGATACTAGGGTAAACAGAGCGAACAATCAAGGGTTAGGGATACAAATGTTTAACGTCTTTTGTCTGTCTTATATTATGGTTTATTTCAAAATCTTAATTAAGCCGTTATAGTATAGTGGTTAGTACACTTCGTTGTGGCCGAAGAGACCCTTGTTCGATTCTAGGTAACGGCAATTTTTTTCTGGTTTGTACAAATAACTTTCATTCACCTCTGAAACACCTGGAAAAACAACGCTAAATGATAGAGCAAGTAATATAGCCAACATTGCCCAGTGACATGTATCGAGCCCTAAAGTCTGCAATAGTTTCAGGAACAGCTAGATAAAGAGATTCATATTGATAATGCTCCTTTTTGAGCAGGGAAGAAGCCTACTACTATTACTAGTAGTATGATACTACATTATATAAATAGTTGAAACAAAACGAACAAATTAATATCACTGGCCACAGGAAGTTTATTAACCCTTGGATTCAATTTTCCCTGAGTTGTTTAAAACCTTAAAAAGGACGGAATCAAAGGGTTAGAAATATAAATATAACAAAGCAGGTTCAATTAATAACCCCACCATACTACAGCACAGTTAATGGTTCTAGACCCAATCCTAATGAGTTACACAGAAGAACAACAAAACGGTAACTTAAGTTAACAGTTAACGTTAACTTACTGCTACACCACTAGGAAAAAAAAAAGCTACTAAACGGAAGCCTAAATTAAACAATAGAACGGCTAAATGAAATTTTCCTGTTCAATTAAAAATTATTCTAACTAGTGGTTGAGCATTGGAGGATTTATTGTGCGATAGTTGCTTACGACAATCCGTTTGGTAAAAGAAATCTAGACAATAGTTATTATGTAAGCTTGATAATACGTGTAACTGTATGCCTAACAATAGGTTGGTTAGGCTTCCTCTGGCATGGATAAAAATAAGAGCGTTACTGCCAAATCCCCAGAACCCCCAAATGCAGTATCTAAGTCCGTCTAACAGTTACTCAATAAAAAAATCATCTACACTGATACACTCTAACGTTATACAGCATAAAGTGGCCCGAGCCAACAGCCCCAGTGTATTGCGCCATAAATCATAGATATGTAACAAAATCAAATAATTATTCTGAGTTTGAACAATTTGACAGTCCAGTCTGGAACTGTAATAGGAATTGAATAACCGCACGTGAGACTGGATATGGATGAAACGGAACAATCCATATATGAAACTGAGATCCGCAGCATTGAAATAATCATTTAATCAAAAAGACCATCACATATAAGATGCATATACAATTAATAACCAGCTACCTAAATTTGAAGTCCAGAATCCAGATTACTTAATTAATGGGCTGTTATAGCAAATTACTACTTGTTAAGGTTGCCATTTTCCGAGCTATACAGTGGTGCATTGACAGGCTAGGGTTGATTTCCTCTATGCTTAGTCAAAGGTTGGGTCTGGACTTCTAGCCAAGTTTGGATTACGTATTTTTCCGCATAGTAAGTAACTGATAACAAATCGTGCCAGAACCATCTTAGATCTAAAAGTACCAAAATTAGTAGTAAAATTAAGAACCAACTGGATCCGTTCCTACAGAAATCGACAACTGAAAAAGGCTAGAAGTTCTAGCAATTAAATATTTTGCCACTAATTTTATTCGGATAATTCTCCCAGCTCAGTACAATTTATTGGTAAAGAGGGTGCTGAAAATTCAACAAGCTTCTACTGCAAAGTACCTGCCAGGGTACATGAGAACACCCACCACAGATTGTCCCACACGCAGTTAACGACTTAAGTAACTATAGTGGTGTTAAGTTAATATGGCCCTCACCGCAGATATAAATATGGGGCCAATTCCCACTTTCTTATCCCAATTGTAATTGATACATCAATTTTCATAAAATACTAAAAACAAAAATGGTTGCTACTGTCAGACACCCTGCCCCTGCTTTTACCAAGAAGGCCGTTGTTAACGGTGTTTTCGAGGATGTTTCCCTTGAACAATACAAGGGTAAGTGGGTTATCCTTGCTTTCGTTCCTTTGGCTTTCACTTTCGTCTGCCCCACTGAGGTCATTGCCTACTCCGACGCTGTTGAGAAGTTCGCTGAGAGAGATGCTGTTGTTCTTTTTGCTTCTACTGACTCTGAGTTCTCCCTCCTTGCCTGGAACAACCAAGCAAAGAAGGAAGGTGGTCTTGGTGGTGTCAAGATTCCTCTTGTTGCCGATACCAACCACTCTCTCTCCAAGGACTACGGTGTTCTTGTTGAAGATGAAGGTATTGCTCTCAGAGGTATCTTCTTGATTGACCCCAGCCAAAACGTTAGACAAATCACCATCAACGACACTCCTGTTGGTAGATCTGTTGACGAGACCCTCAGACTCCTCGATGCTTTCCAATTCACTGAGAAGCACGGTGAGGTCTGCCCTGCTAACTGGCACAAGGGTGATGCTACTATTGACACTAAGAAGGCTTCGGAGTACTTCGAGAAGGTCAACTAAATTATTTAGATCACAGTCTATGTTAGCTCTAGCTGCCACTTAATTAGATTTTAGATATATGCCTAGTCTAGCAACCAAATGCAAACTTATTTAATAGCCATTTTTTGTCATAATAACTTATCGATATTACAGGTGAAGTGGTAAATTTTATACAACTACAACTACTGTATATCTGTAAAAGTCTTGAATTTCTTTTGCAATTGGGTTAAGGCAGTATGCTATACTTCAATATATGGTAAATTATAAACCTATAATGGATAATTGTATCCAGAAACTTCTATTGAGATATTTGTTCGGGAAGCTTGCGAGGTTACCGCGGCATGTTACGCCGTTTGTAACCGTTGTCCTACAACAGTCTAACCGCCCTTCTGCGCGAGGAACTTCCTCATACATGTGAATTATGTGTAACGATAATAACATGTTAAGTTAGCCCGCGATTATTAACATGTCAAACTTAGCGGTTTCCGATCAGCCTGGCCGCATGTGCAGGTAACCTCTGACGTATAACTTACAATTATCAAATTGATCGTTTTCGATTGCCTGCTCTATTTGTAGTTGGGTCTCTTAATAAATTAAACCATATTCCTAATTTTTAAAAGATGACATACAGACAAAAAGTAACTTTCATAATTATTCGTTATATTTTTCAATTATTCAATCTTTCAATATATATTATTATTTTTATCATTTTTATCTAGTTGTTTTTTAATGTTAACTCCGGTATCGCCGTGTGTTTTCAAGGCTAACCAGACAGCTATCACAGTAGTACAACTGTGAATTAGCCTCTAAACCAAAAAAAAAAGGAAAAAAAACAAAATGCATATATTAATAAGACTATTCTAAGATATACTATTAAAAGAATAAAATAATAGATACGACCACCAACGCAAGATTTTATTATTGCCTTTATTTAACCAGAGTGCTCACTATTCTCTTGTACTGTAGGATATACTGTAGCAGAAGTGCTCGGATCAACATTCACAGACTTTACAATTGATGTTGAATGGCTTCGCCCAAATAATAAATTATATTTCAAAGACCCTCTAAGAGTTAACTCAAATTTATGCACGTTGACTCGAGCCCATTTTTTTTGTCCATCATCTAATTCTCCATTATTTTGGCCTCTAAACAACTCGCTCAAGAAGTCACTCGCAGCTTTTCCAGTTGTGTTTCTTCCTGGACTAACAAGCTTCACATCAGCAACCGCCTTTTGAATTCTTCTATTAAATAAACCACCTTCAAATATCAAAGGAACATCAAAATTTTGAACATTTCCCAGGAGCATGGTATGACTTTCGTCCCCCTTACCTTGAACTTCGTCACTAACATATTTGGATTTAGCAAATAAGTCAAGGTCAACGGATTGGATCTCAACTCCTAAATAGCCCGGATTAGAACCTTCCACAACCAATTCAAAGGCAAGTATTTCATCGCTGACGAGAATATCGAATACTTGCGAAACTCGAACATCATTTAAAGGCTTGCTTGTTGCCAACAAAAATCCTAATACCACCCCTAAAATTAAAATAAATACAGCCAAAACACCAGACCAAAACATCAATCTAAGATAATAATACCTAGAGCCAATATGGCCCCTTTGGTAATTATGAGGAGAATAGCCCCCTAAGTTACCATTCTTACGGCTTCTTCTAATGCCTTGGCTAGTTGTATGCCTCAAAGGAGTCGTTTCATTGACATTCACATAATCCGCTTCATCATCATCGACATCTCCTTGTGTTTCATCAAAGTCATCATCATCATCTTCCTCGGTTACATAGCCACCTCCACCTCTCCATCTTCGGAATGTGGCATCCTTTGCTTTCGTACTGGCATTAGGATCAAGATACCGATTATGTCGGATAAGCTTGGGAGAAACTTGCGGAGTCAACCTAGGTGAATTACTGAAATCCTCTAAATGTGGACTATCTGGCCGACTTTCAGGCTTTGGAGACGGCGGTATTCGGAAAGATCTTATAGATTGCTTCCGAGAAGATGAGATACTGCGTGAATCTTTAGACACTAGGAAGTTACTAACTTCTTTATTTTCTGGGGGAGGAGGCATATTCGTTAAATTCGGGTTATTGTTTGGAATTTCGCCAGTTACTCTTCGATGACGATTTACAATCCATTTGGAGCCGAGATTATTTGTCTGATTCGTGGAAAAGATTCCTAATGCATGCAACTCTTGTGGAGTACTATTCAGAGCTACACCAGCACCACCTGCCAAACTTGGAACTCTTTGCTGTTGAAGAAATGGCTGCTGCTTGGAAGAAGCAGGCATAGCAAATGATGAAGATGACGATATAGAAGAGTTAGCTTGATGATGGTGATATTGAGGTAGAACCCCAGTATCGGAAGCAGTATCTGACAACTGGCCTTGATTGTGCAATTGTTGTTGTAGCTGCTGTTGTTGTAGCAATTGTAAATTCTGCTGTTGTTGTAGCTGTTGTAATAATATATGCTGTTGCTGGGTAGCCTGAAGTTGAGGAATAGACGAAGAAGACGGGTTTCTGGATTGAAACCTAGGTCGATGAGGTTGAATGCTATGATTATCGTTAGGATTAGACTCATATACGAAAGTTTCATCCGAGTCTGATGACTGAGCTTCATCAACAGCTGATGCTATTTTTGCTGCAAAAAACTCGGCCTTAGTACCTTGACCAAGTCTAGACTGTTTCTTTTTTGCAGCACTACGACTCACTAGACGTGGAACACTATCGGTACTCTTTTTAACCTTCAAACTATTAACACCAGTACCAACTGTAGATACAGCTAAAGTGGGTACAGCTGAGACAGTCTCAGCTTCAACTGTCATACTATTATTTTTTTTCCCAGGTGCTGCAGCAACTATCGAAGCTGAAGATTGTAGTGGATTCAAAGTTATATTAGGAGTAGAATTCGATACTAGCAATGGTGAAGGACGTTGAGGTGAGGTCTGCCGTTCAACATTGCTCCTACCAGTAGTATTGTTTATAGTGGCGTTGCCAACAGTGTCAGTACTTATGGTATGTGCACTTTCTGGACTATCGACTCTGACAGCAGGTGCCGATAACTCAAGCTTAACTGCCCCATCTGAAGAGCTGTTATCTAATGACACACTAGAAACCGCGCTGTTATTCGAAGCTGGTAATCGTTTGTCTGAAGAAATCGAGCCAGATTGATGTGAAAGAACTGGACTAGGATCGGCATTATCCCCACCACTTATACCATTCTTTATTGAGATTAACTCTTCAGGTCTTATAGTAGATATTGAAGGCTGTTGCTTTTTATGCTGAACTGTCTTGATGGAATCTCTCCTAGTGGTATCCTGATCATTGTCACTACTACTACTGTCCATTCTTTCGCGTGCCACTAAATGCTGAGTCATGGGACGGGGAGGAAATGAATAAGGCTGTCCATTATTGACAACACTACCAGGAGGCAAGTTTGTTGTGTCGAACTGTTGAGAGGAGAAATAATCATCAGACTCATTGGTGCCTTCAGAGAAACTGGCAGCATCTTCTGAAGAAGCCGGATATGCGCTTTGACTACTAGTCCTATAATGCGACATTATCAAAGCAGGCTATCATATAGAGAGTACAGATAATATTTCATATATACAAGAGACCCTCAATATAGTGAGATAAAGGTAAATAAATCCACAATATCGAGGCCCTGTGTCTGTGTATTTCTTCGTTATTGTGAACACAGTTAGATCTTAGTATCGCAGGAGGCAAGTCGTAAAAAACTGAAAATGAAATAATTCCAACAATACAAAGAAATTAGAGATTTGTATCAGTGTTCCTTCAATTGGAGGATGTGTACCGAATGAAAGGGTGATTATTCGTTTTTGTGGTGTTCTTAGTGTTTGAAGTCTAGTAATATATTAACTTAACGTGAGGATTAAATGTCGTCGAATATTATGATAATAACGAGGTTTCCAAACAATATACTGAGCGTAAAGCTGTTAAGGAGGTTTTATTATTCTATTAGCGATAAGTAGTAAGTTGCTGAAGCTAATCCTGACCCTACTCCCTGTTAGACAGGCTACTATCAACTACTTATTATTTCTGTCGATAGACCAGTGTTAGGCTAGCGCGCCAACTTCTGTGCAGTCTCAATCAATCTAACCACAGTGCTCCTGTGGATGGAGATGGCCTGTTACAGATAGCCTAATCCAAGTACATTATGGTAACCTTATTAATAATAAAAAAGGCAGCAACAACTTACAAACAAAAATGCTGAGGCTGTTCCACTTTCCTTGTAAAAACAATTGGTATACACTAGCAGAAAGTATTCACACTGTATAGAGTTTGCAGACAAAAAGAGCTTCTAAGCATCATCTGATGATCAACATATGTTCAACAAAATGGGAGGACTGGCTAAATATAATCAGAGAACACAGTATCAGTCTATATAATCCGGATGTTTGTGTATTATACAGTGTAACAGAAATATGAAATATTAATATTATGAAGATCACAGGATTGTTGCTAGTCAGGGTTTTTAACAACAATGACGACAGCACAGTATCACAGTATCAACCGCAGCATCAACTATGGTATAGTCCAAAAAATGTAAGTGGATCCACTTAAGGTACAGAAATTTCTAAAATAGCACCTCAAGTGGTCCCCCCTTTTTGACCCTAAGAGATAAGCAGAGATTTTAATTTTAGAAATATCTTTATAACTATGTTATTGAAATAACTATTGACCGGTTTTGAATACCAAGCAGGTTTAAGAAATATGAAACAAACAAGGATAAATTACCATAAATAAATTCGTATATTTAGAAGATAGAATACCTATGAGTGGGATTTGCCTAATTTGTATTCGACAAGTAAATAGTAAAGTTCCAATAATAAGGGATAAAATTTATATACTGCTGATTTAAGCAATAGGGCCATTAGCAGCTATAAGACTGGAATAATAACCAAGTGATATATACATTTAGGCGCATTGAATGTTAGTGGTCACCATGGGGTTTACATTTGGTGTTATCTAAACTAAGAACAGAAAGGTTTCACTTTTCAAATGACTTTACCCCTGAAATTTGGAACCTAGCTGAAAACTGAAATCCACATTTGAAACAGTCGACGGACTGCACACTGTGCACAGTAAGTAGCTGCAATAGGCAAGGCAGCCAAAATCTGCTTAACGGCTCAACAGGCGGTAACTTAACTGTTAAAAGGTTAACTTAACATATTTTCATAACTATAGGCATTAATGATTTATTACTTTCAAAACCTATTCCAAAATCGCTTAACACAAAGTTGCCTAATCAGCTATCAAAGTTTCATGTGTGCATTGTGAAAAGCAGTCGGTGTCTCTTATATTTCAAACATTAGCTGAACACCAGGTGAAGTCTTAAACAGGTCTTGCTTTTTAAGGAAGTATATATACACCGGGAATTAATGATTTTAATCAAATCAATTCTATAATTATTATATAGATAAAGCCGACACTATATGAAGATTTCTCTTTATTTTTCGCTTTAGCCAATTGCGGTTTTCTGAAATTACTTGTGCCAATTACAATAATGTTAATGTTGCATTAAGTTTTAATTTCTTAAGTTAAGGAGTGCGACTCCTTGTTTCATGCCTGTAGTACTTAAGATTTAATCAGTTGGATTTGTAACCAAGTGAAGTGCTTGTACTATTATTTCAACAAATCAAATGTCATAGGATGATGACTCGGGACAAATATTCAAATATTTTTCATTTCAAAATTTATTTATTTATTCATTTCTTTTTATCTTATTTTATTTTATTTATTTAGTTTTTTTTATTTCACTCCCTATTCATAGTAACGGCTGAGACTTAGTGCCGTATCCGTCCAGATCATTTATTCATTTAGATTATACTGTACATACATACTAGTAACTTAAGTTAAAGTGAAGCTGTTTTCAATTGACTCGGAGGTCGGCAGATTGGGGGGCATGATGCTCACAAAGCTAGATATGTGAACCATTTGACCTAGTTACCTGTTATGACCTGCTGAGCCACAAGTCGTGCAGGATCTTCACTTGTAACAGTTATATCTTGAAATTCAGTGTAACGGCCTGGCAGATCGTTAGAACATTATGTTTCTGTTGTAATCATCTTGACAAATGAAAATGTTTACTCCAATACTTTGCTAATATATAAATTGATTATAGTTCAAAGATGAGACCTTTGGGACATTGAATGCTAATTCAGTCATGAACAAGTAATTCTGACTACTATTAGATGACTCGAACTATATATATGGCATATGCATTGCAACACAATTTCATCAGGGGGAAGGAAAGGCAGAAGTCGGTAGGCACGGAGTAACTTGTTAAGGTTTTGAGAAACTTTGACTAAAGTGAGCTGCTATGGCGTGTCGCGACTGTTTAGCTGCACCCGGCTCTATTCGGCATAGAACCATTACCCGACAGCGACACCTATCTACAGTAACGAGAGAGAAAGTTGTTTATATTTTAGTTGATATGGCAACCAACAATTACTGCATTTGGTCATAGTTATTGCGTCATTTTCCCCAAAATAGAAATTAACTTTAAGGACATGTTAATTGCTAATTACCAGTATCCAAAATAAATTAATTTTTTTTTTTTGCCATCAGATTAATTGCTTTTTCACTAATATTTGCTTTTTATGTAATCGAACTAGAACTAACTTAACTAACTAGTATCGGTACCGTTGAACCAAGAATCCATATATATATCTTATAACGGTTGATTACTCTTTTCCTATTTATTAACTGAAAAATTTCTTTCCTATATTTTGAAACAAGTTTCTAATCTATAATTTGTTGATTTGTAAGTATCTTGGTCCTATAAGCCTTGAGTCATGCGCAAGGTGTAGGTAGGCTTGCACGTTACCTATACGCTACTCAAAGTTACGTGAGCACACCACGGGTTCTGTGTTGTTGGGAGTAACCACTATACATTTGCTAACCGACAGGGAAGTTTTTTAACCACTTACTTAGCCATTCTAGTATTATTTCACCCTTACCAACGAGATTGTATTCTTCACAACGGATAATAAACCTGGCAAGTCTATTATTTCGTGAGTGGTGACCAATATAATTGGAAATTTATTTATTTATTACACTGTCATCAATTTAGGGTAGTGACCTCTGTCGCAGGATCTAGTAGCGAACTTCTGAAAAGACGAGACTCATTATAATAGCATTTATTTGGATTTTTTTTTTTTGCCGCTTAAACTTATTTTAATATTTATTTTATTTTATTTTATTTTTGTTTTCAATTGTTGATTTTCTTTTCTTTATTTCATTTTATTGATTACGATATTGATATTATACCCTGATTACTTTGCTTTTATATTCGATGATTGCAAATGTTAACGAGTATATTTAATCCTGATAATCACGAAAACATGGCCCCTTATTCACAACAAAGAAACCAACAACAAGTTGACTTCAAGTCCCCAAGACCAACTAGGAAAACTTTAACGAGGTCGACTGGCTTATTAAATCTTGATGCTGCAGCTGCCGACGAATCTTCATCTTCTTTAAAGCGACCATATCCTTCGAATGCAACGCCAGACTTAAATAGATCTAAAATTTATGCCAAACCTTATACAGATGATGAAGAGCATATATATGATATGAATGATATGCCGACAACTAATGCGAGTTATCGAAGGCAATCAGTTGGGAACAATTCAGGATTTATTCCCCAGCCTTTGCATATCAAAAGAAGAGGATCGGATCATTTCTTTTCACCCAATACATCTTTCAATGGACTAAACCACAGTACTCCAATTCATGTCGCTGATAGTTCTACACCTATCAATAATGTATCATTGAATAATCAGATCCTTCTGTCAAATCAAACTAATCCTTATACCACTTCACCGTCGCCATCTCCAATTGCTAACAAGACATATCAAATTGGCCACGGTAAGACTACCCATTCACAGCAGCATCATTTTCATCATCATAATCACCATAATCATCATCGACCAAAGCCTAAATTAAATGCTTCTGTAACTGCTGAGTTCTCATCGTCATATAATACCCCGGACAATTATAAATTAGTCAAACCTCTTCAAACCGCCTTCACCAGTGGTGGCCTCCTTTCAAAAAAGAATAGATGGAATTCTAACTCTGCATTCAATCCTAATCATACTATGCCTCCTGATACTCCTTGTAAGAAGCCTCCTTTTGGAGTTGTCAATTCACCACATTTTTCCAGCTTTCAGGAACTTTCTTCCCGACAGAGAAAGGTTGGTCTTCATGACAGTTTACTAAGATTTTCTTCTGAATATGGCAATTCATCAACACCTGCTGCTGCCATAAATATAGACAGCTCAATGCGTGATGATATGATGGAAGAGCCTGAGACTCCTACCAAAGAGACTAGTTTTTTGCAATCGCTATCAACTATGCCTATGTCTATTCCTGGAACTCAAGGAAGAACTTTGTTAGATCCTAGCACTTCTATTAGCAACACATCCCCTCACTCCAGAGCTTCCTCACGTTGGACTGATGGCTCTTCTGCCAGTGAAATTTCTTCTTCCCCACGAACCCCTGACATTTTGATGAAAAATATAGAGCTACAGCCAAGACTTGCATTGGCTAGTTCTATCGAAAGCAACCCAGAAAATTCTTTAACTAGAATACGAAGGACTACTAGTGCTACAAATTTAAGTACTATAGTACAGGATCCTCCCAGGACTCCTGCGAAAACTCCAAAGACACCAGTAGACCCATTGATGAATGCACCAAGTTTTCTCAATTTGGCAAAATCGCAATCTGAAGCATTTTTAGATGCAAGCCTGAATGAAAGATTTGATAAGGTCACATTAATTGGCCAAGGTGAATTTTCTATGGTTTATGGTGTTTCAGAAAAGCCTTCTAATGATATGGTTATCAGTGATAATGACAATAGGTTTGCAGTTAAGAGGACTAAAGACCCGTTTCTTGGTCCTAAAGCCCGCAGGAGAAGACTTGAGGAAGTCGAAATACTTCGAAGCTTAAGCTTGTCAAGAACCGAAGAGGATAGTGATGATGGTAAAGAATATATTTTACATATGATGGATGCTTGGGAGAACAATGGCCACTTATATATTATGACTGAATATTGCGAAAATGGAAATTTGGACACATTTTTATCGGAAAGGGGCAATGTTTCAAGATTGGATGAATGGCGTGTCTGGAAAATTATGGTAGAGATTTCCTTGGGCTTAAGCTATATTCATAGTAAAGGATTCTTACACCTTGATATAAAGCCTGCTAATATATTTATTACTTTTGAAGGTATGCTGAAGATTGGAGACTTTGGAATGGCCACTAGTTATCCTGTTCCTAAAGGCATTGAACGAGAGGGTGATCGTGAGTATATTGCACCAGAGATTTTGGAGTCACAGGCGTATGGAAAGCCAGCTGATGTTTTCTCTCTTGGTATAATGCTTCTTGAAATTGCTGCAAATATTGTTCTTCCTGATAATGGTGTCCATTGGCATAAATTAAGGTCTGGTGATCTAACGGATGCTGGGCGCCTTAGTTCTGGCGATTTAGCTGGTGCAGAAGATGAGGACGATGACTTGACTAGATTCAGTATTGGAAGCGATAATGGACCTGATATGGCAGGACTAGGAATTAGCGATGTCACATCTCCTGCGTTGCTACCAACTTCTAGTCAAACTTTGTCTTCATCTTTAAGTTCTGACGCAGAAGGAAAGCCCAGACACCGAAAGGGACATAACAGTCATCATCACGTTCCCTCATGGGCACCTCAGTTTATGATTGATAATAGTGGGGCTTTGGATAAGATGGTCAAGTGGATGCTAATTCCTAATCCTTCTAATAGACCAACTGCTGAGGAAGTCCTCTCCAGCCCTGAATGTCAATGGGTTGAAAATCACCGTAAAGCTGGGGCAGTTATTTATGAAGGTGACTATGGTCCAAAACCAGATCACCTTGGAATTGATGATAGCTTCTCTAATTCAATGATACAAGATGGGTTTGATCAACACCCAAATAATATCGATGAGATGTTGAATTGGAGAAGAGAGCTTTAAATAAAGCACATTTAATCGGTTATTTATTATTATTATTATCATTATTTCTAGTGTATTATTATTTATTTATTTTATAAATTTATTTAAATTTACAACCATACCTGCATTTTGTTCTTTACTCTAATGTAAATAAATACATTGGGAGATCATGCAGGGCAATTTCAATCTCGTTTGATACACACTGTAGTAACTTACTGTATGCCAGTAAACCAGCTATGTATTCTGCCACAATAAAAGTCAATTAAGTTTGATATTATTTACCTGCGAAAGATGACCATTTATGTTCACTCTTAAGTTTTTTTCTATTCTAAATATTTTTGTAAACCAATTCTGTTGTCAACTGTTGATGTATTTGGGTTGTCAACAAGTTAATTTTTTGATAACTTAATGGTTAGCGCAGTGTATATTCATTCATTCCGATCTCATTGTGCATATCTGTTAATACCAAAAAGGAAGCGCCAATGTTAACCAAAGATCTAGACTTACCTAATAAAATACGAAGTCATAAATATCTAAAGACATTGTAATGGTGAACGGACAAGTAATTCTGGGAAAATTGATATTTGTGTTAAGAAAAGTTCTTAGTTGCTTCGCATAGCTGGACCAGGTACTGGGGTTCTTAGGGAGCTTACACAATCATGACTGGCTAGTTTCTGTTACTGTTAGATTAACCTCAAGACTACACGGGAACAGTGAACATATTACTTTATAAATAACTCTCGCAGTCACATAGTAAGGGTAAGTTAAGTTAACTTTAATTAATTCTACGGTGATAGCGCTTTACATGTAAATTGTCTTAACCGACATTTTTAAGCTAATATATGTCAATATAGGCGCGGAGAAAGAGTCGTTCGTAAAGGTTGATTTGAACCCAACTGTTAACTGGTTCATAAGTTTGGTGAGCGGTGCAAGCTTAGAAAAACATGTGACTTTGTTTAA
The DNA here is from genome assembly GCA_030572735.1 of Sugiyamaella mastotermitis. Classification (NCBI taxonomy): domain Eukaryota; kingdom Fungi; phylum Ascomycota; class Dipodascomycetes; order Dipodascales; family Trichomonascaceae; genus Sugiyamaella; species Sugiyamaella mastotermitis. The sequence goes on from JAJMBN010000032.1 coordinate 59,285, forward strand.
GGCCTCGAGGATCTTAGGTGGTAGGTCATTCAAGCAGCCTAACAATCTTAAGCAATGGTCCAATATCCGGCCCCGCCACACGTATGTATATACGCTTGCCATTCGCGGCCAAGTAACTTAACAGTTAACTTTTTACTGTAATCAGCTCCTCTCCACTTAAATCTACTATTGAATGCCGATAGGCGTTGATCCGTGTCATCCGCCTTCGTTGCTGTACTTACTTTACCTACCCTTTAAACCTTGGAATCAAAGGCTTAATTTATTAAATACAATTCACCATTTTCTGGTGGTATTTGAAGGTGACAAGCTTTTTATAATATATATTCGGTATTGAATTCTATAATAGGAATTTTATATTTTATACTAGAGATCTTTTTTTTCTATTAATCTTCATTTGTTTTCTTTTGTTTGTTACTGTGGGAACTGAACTGCTTACTTTTGGAGACCATTAGTGAATTTGCCGATAGCAGAGTAGCGGTGCAACAACGTTGAAGTGTTAGAAGGGCGAAAAGGTAAATTTAGTAATCTTTTTCTTACTTTTAATATCATGTCTAATCGAACGGAGTATTCTAATGCCATACTCTCGGCATTGCCTCCAGAGAAGGCCGTGGATGTTATTAGAGACCGACTTAATAGTGCTAAATTGTTGAATGATGAAATTGCTGATTGGATTAAGGAAAGGGCTCGAATTGAGGAGCAGTATGGGTCTGAACTTGAAAAGTTAGCTAGGAGAGCCACATTAACAAACCAGTCAGCTCTTGGAACCTTCAGTTCAATTTGGTCTGATGTTACCAATTCAACAAAGGAAAAGGCTCAAGCATCTTTAGACTTCTCAAGGAAAACAAAGGCAGAGATTGAAACACCCATTCGTAACTTGTCATCTACATCACCTCAATGGGGTGATGTTAGACAGTTACATGAAGGATTGGCTGGACTGGCAAAAAAGCTCGTTGAATCGGAAAGTAATTTCGACAAGCTTAGAAGCAACAAGAAGAAATCAACGTCAGCAAAGGCTGATGCTGCACAAGTCAGTGTAGCTGAAGCAAGGAGTCAATGGGAAAATCAGGCGCCTTATGCTCTTGGTTTATTCGAATCCGTAGATGAATCACGATTTGTTGTATTGAAAGATAGTTTTACTCGTCTAGAAACTTTAGAGGCTGATCGAGGTCAGGCGGTTATTAAGGCATCCGAGACAGGTTTGAACTCGATTTTAAGCTTTGAGCCTATTGAAGAGATAAGATCATTTGCAGCCCAGATTGTTGGTGGTGGATATGTTCCCAGTTCTAGCCATACAAACGGGTATCATACTTTAGCTCACAGAGCCAGTGTAGTTTCTGCCACAACAGATGATTCTTTTGATTCCAGAAGCTTTAGCAGAGGTCGCAATTCAAAACCAGCAAATTTTGACGACGCGGGTAGCATAAATTCCGGGAATACTGGAGGAAATTCTAGAGGTAGTGGAGTAAAGCTTAGGTCTCGAGTTGGTTCTATCTTCAGATCCAACAGGAAGAAGGATAAAGAAAAGGAGAAGGACAGGCAGCCCAATAAAACTTCTTTTGCAGCTCCTCCAATCACTGTGAAACCTTCTTCTTTTGCACCTGGTGTCGGTCAGGCTACTCCAAGCCGGTACTCTCACGCTCCATCGCTGGCTCGTCAAGATACAGCATCATCAGACGTTAGTACATCCGCCCCATCACTTTCTTCACCTAATGTTGTTTCAGATGATAGTGCAGCAGTTAACCGTTCACAATCCCAGCATTTTAAGCCACCACCACCTCCATCTCGAAAAGTGAATGGACAGCCGTCAATCTCACCGGGAGCCGGTTTGAATGAGCCATTAGCAAATCCTGCTACCATCAAAGAAGAAGCAGAGGTAGAAGATGAAGAAGATGAAGAAGATAACCAACCTTTGTATGGTATTTCCAGTGGCCAGCAACAACCTTTAAGATTAAATATCCGACAAGATGCTATTGCTGAAGAAAAAGATGAGGCTGATGAAGCATTGTCGAACGTTGCATCCACACTCAGGGCTCGTCCCACGATTTCTGGTAGAGGTTCTAGAGGTAGAAGAGATATTCAGTCTAGATTATTTACTGGTATTGAAGCGTCTGAAGTGGAACCTACTGCAGACTCTCATCAATATTCTGGTGCAGGTTTAGGTGCTGTTGCAGGCGCTGGTGTTGCCACTTCTGGTATTGTTGGAGATCAGTTATTATCTCAATTGCAATCTTTTGGAAGCAATTCACCTGATAGAAATGTTATAGCATCAACTGAGCAGCCGGTTGTCCAACAAACTGGAGGTCAGGTCGAAGAATTCTCTACGCCGCCAACCTCGGCGGTGTCTGCAACAGTGCCTAACCTGGACTATAGTTCTTCTCAAGTACATGTTTTACCTAGTTCCATTGGTTCCAATAGTATTCCTCCTGCTGCCCCTGTTGACTTTGCATCACACTTCTCACCTCTTCCTGCTACGCGTATTCAGCGTGCAGGTAGTGATGTCCAATCTCTGAGATCTCTTCAATCTTCCATCGTTCCTCCATCAACATCTCGACATCCTGAATTACCTGTAACATCAGGATTATCCTCTACAATTGTTGAAGTTGCCAATGTTCTTTTAAAGGATGGTACTGTGAGTCAAAGTTCTATCGGAGGTGAGATTGCTCTGGGTTATACTTCAAAGGATAATATTTCTGGAACAATATATGTTAAAATTGATTCAAACAGACCACTAGGTAAGATCTTGAATAATGCTACTTTGGCACAGCCTTCTTCCATTGGTCATAATGTATTTAAAATTGATGGTGGTAGTAACTTCGCTTCGTCTACATTATATGGTGCTCGCCAAGGTGTAGTTGGTTTCAGATATTCCATAGAGGATAGCTCCAGCTCTATTCCTTTGATTTTCACTCCTATTTGGAGGATAGAAGAAAATCAATCTAGTTTAATGCTAGTATATAAGCTGTCGGATAGTTTCCACGAGGATGTTTTACAGTTACAGGAACTGACTGTCAGCGTACCTGTTGAAGGTGGACAAGCTATCTCTGCTCAGAACAAGCCAGTCGCATCTTTCAATAAAGAGCGTCAAAGAATTACTTGGAGATTTACTGCTCCGGTTACACTTACAAAAGGCGTTGAAGAGAAGTTACTCTGTAGATTTGCAACTACTGGATATACAAAAGAAGCTGTGTCTGGTATAGAAATCAGATTTAAAGCTATCCCTCAAAAGCCGCTGCTGAATATACAATATAGTGAGAAAGCTGATCAGGATCCTTTTGGAGATAACCCAGAGAACAGCACTACCTCACTTGCTCAAACACCTATTGAGTGGAACCCTGTTCTTTCTTTAAGCACTATTGCCAATGGCAAATATGTAGCTCATAGTGAGACAAATGTTCAAGTAAGATAAGTATTAGCATAGTTCCGGATGTATTATGACTCGTCACGTTTCTTTGTTATTTTGTTAGCCTTTTAGTTAAGATTGTATTTAGATGAATATTATTACCGACTTGTTAAGGAATTATATACCAGGTACGAATAATATAAGCATTTTCTTTTTCTTGTTGAGGTCTTATTAACATCATAAAAACTCTATATATACATAAATTAGTTTTACCATTACCATTTGATAGCGTCGGCATTGTTTGATGCATGCTCTTGTTCATATTCAATTTCAACCTTAGGGCCGCGTCGAAGTTTCTTAGTATCTTTACTATTTTTAGGGTCAACCTTTCTCTTCTTTGACTTGGAGCCTTCATCATCACTTTCTGCGCCTTCGTCTTCAGAGCTGTCCTCATCATTACTGCTAAAATGCTGGCCGTCATCACTATCAGAACCAAGCCATTTCTCGAGATCTTCAAGTTCAACTAATTCATCATCATCGTCACCCTCAACGAATTCAACTTCCCCAACATCGGAATCCTCTTCAAACTCTTCTTCAAAGTCCTCATCCATCTCTTCTTCGTCCTCCTCTTCGACACCATGCTCCTTCTCAACACCATTAAGAACCTTCTTCCAGATCTTTTCATCTACATTAAGTGGGTTCTCTCCATATGCACCACTCTTCAATCTATCTAATAGTTCTTTTTCAATAGCCTTTTCAAGTTTAGCGGCAACTAAAGCCTTTCGCTCTCTAGTCTGTTCTCTTCGTTTGACCTTAGGAGCTTTGCCGACATATTGTCTTTCATTTTCCTTGAGTGCTAACCTTCGCTCTGTTATAGCAACTTGGGTTAATCTAGTAAGTCTTTGCTTACATTTATGAATCAAAAAGTTGGGCCAATAAATTAGATGTTGATCGATTTGCTCTAGTGCTTTGGAGTATTGCTTAGACAGTTTTATTCTTTCCCACAACTTGGCTGGAGTGTGAGCTCTTTCGGCAGTCTTCATATAAAGATATAATTTACCATCAACATTTCTGACAGTAGCATATTTAGCATTAGCAAGAGGACATGATTGTCTGTTGCATAGACCTGATACATTATATTCATTTCGACAGAAATTCTGCTCCTTAGTAGTTTTTAGCTTGAACGCACAGAACTGATGGTTGATAACCTGCCATATAATCTATATCGTTAGTAAAATTTTCTCCATCAAAACCAATAAGGTAAATATATACATACATCGTCGGACATAATGCTGATGTGAAAAGATTAGTTGTCAGATGTTGTGATTTCAACTTTGATTAATTTTCTTAAAAAAAAAATAAAAAAAAATAAAAAAAAAAAAAAAGATTTTTGATCTTCCAAGAAAAAGAAATTACAATATCCCCTAACCTTATTATATATCTGAGAGTTTTGTAGGGCCAAACATCAGATGCATTTTTGTGCATCAAATTAACTATTAATTTATTATCTTAGTGGTATTGGCACCCACAGTAACATACAGTTCTATTTATTGAGGTTGAACGAGGTCCAAAAATCATGCTAGAAGAACACACTATAGAGGATCCTTCTGAAAATAATGATATAAAGGACCCTAGTGATTCTTTAAAGTCAAATGTTACATCTGAAAATGATTCTGAAGGCAGGGAATTGAAAGATAGTGGACCCAACGTTGAATCGAAACGAAGAAAGACAGTAGATATGAAAGTTCGAAATAAAAGGTTATTTGGAAATGTACTGTCAACATTAGGGAAGATTCAAAAGGGACCTCGTTTGCCTAGGGCTGCTATGATAGCTAGACGGGATGGCCAGTTAATCAATCCAGGTACATCTGAGCCGACAGTGTCAAAGTTAAATAAGCCTGATTCCAAAACAATACAGCCACTGACTGATCTATTGTCATTACGCAAACAACATGAACAAGAAAGAATGAAGCGAATTCAAGCTAGAGATATTAAATATCTAAAGACTAAAGAAAGTCCTTCTATCGTCTATCTTCCAAGTGTTCTAACAGAGACACAGCAAGCTGTCCTTGATCAACAGATTGCTAGCTTTAATTCTTCTTAGCCTTATTTATATTAATATATGTTGTGACAGAAATTTATATTACCTTTAAATTTCTGCTGCCAAATATAAAATTCAAAAATTCACGACTTGATGAGATATAAAAAGTTTGTTCATGATATAATAAATTAATTAAACTCGTACTTGGATCTATGGATTCTCTAAATATTGTAGACAAAGATCCATTTCCTCTGATGTCAAGGATTGGATATATAAGCATTTTGCTAACAAGTCTTGATCAGCTTTAAACTTATAATCGTTGGACCACTCTATGCATTGCAGCAATGATTTCACAATTGATGCACATGTTTGAAATTTCTCAACATTCACTTGCTTATTGCTTCCATCAGAGTCACTACCAGATACAAATGATGGTCTCTCACCATTAAACGTTAAATCAGATAAGTACATTCCCAAGAAAGGGATACAGCCGATTTCTGGTTTGCTTTCTGAAATCTCAGCTCGTAGTTTTCCAAAATTTCGCAATGGTGAAATCAAGGCAGAGAGTTCTTTGAAAATCTCAAGTTCCGTATCTGAAACCTCTGCCCAAGTGTTTTTAAGCTTAGATATAATAACCGAATCTAATGCCAGCATTATTTGCATTAATGTGGTGTAATTTTGAATCTGTCTAGCACGTTGTGCAATATGAATAAACCTAGACAAACACTGGGATCTTTGAGATAAAGACCTGGTCATCAGAATCTCAGATCGTACCCAATTAACAACTAAGTTAAATCTGGAAGTTATTACTTCAATTCCTCTAGAATTCTTTTCAACTAAATATTCCAACCAACTCTGGATGGGTATAACTTTACTGCTCCAACTCAGATCTACTAGATCCTTCCAGTCAACTTCAGCAAGAGCATCCCTTTCTATAAGTGTCATTTGCTGACATAATTGCTCTGATCCGTAGCTTAAAATGAAAGGAGAATGAAGTCCTTTTGCTACTGAACTAGCCACAGATAACGGGTCAGCTGCTGATCTTGATGATCCAGCTGAAAACTGTTTTTGAACTGGGTAGGGCTGGCGAGGAATGTGTAATGAGTAATTCTCATTGTTTTTGTTTCTCGTTGCAGAAACTGCTCTAGATTTGACACCCTTCAATGATGACGGCGAATCATCTGCATCAGCAGCTGATGACGAAGAAGCAATGGCAGCTAAGTCCATCTTCGATTCAAAAGCATTTCTAAATAAGGCCGAATCATCAATAGAGTACTGGACAGTTACTGCATATGATTCGCCGGAGTTCGAGCGAGGAAGAGATAAGTTACTTGTTGATATTGGTATTGGAAGGCTTTCAGCAGATGATAAGAAATGAAAGTCTTCATATGGTACGGGTTCTCTTTTCTTAACATATTTGCCTTCTAATTTTAACAAAGCAGCTTCTACAGCATTATCCTCTGGTGTATCATCGGGAATGGCAGCTAATTGTGCAGCTATCTCAGAATCAACGCCTGAATATGGAATCACCATATTGTTTTTGGTGGCAGTAGAATTTGGCGTAGATAAGCGAGAGTACGGTGATTCAACTGACTCTGTCAACGATCTTTCAACAAAGTTCCGAATTGTTTCTCTAGAAGGTGTTCTTTCTAGACCTAAAGATGTTTGTCTGGACGAAATGGAGCTTATACTATTAGTTGGTATATCGAGGCGGTCCAGATGCGAATTATTTGCCATTTCTCTTAAGTTACCATTATTTCTCCATCGTCTTAACCTTCCTATATTAATTTCTGGATCCCGAGATGGAGATTCATCAACAATATGAGTTCCTGTTGTAGCTGTTTCAATTGTACTTTCAGAGTTATAAGAGTCGTGGGAATAAATTGATGGCTGCGGTGATCTTGAATCTGGGGTAGTAAAACTAGTATGAGTATCGCTAAAAAATTCAAAATCATCATCAGATGAAGTATTTGCTAGTCTGTCCTGAATCTGAAGACTATCAATAAGAGATACTCTGTGAGACTGGATATTGGATGTTGTCATATTAGAATCGTAGCTCAAATAAGACTTTGAAGATGATGCAGCACGATTGTTAGTTAGCCTTTGCCGTTTTGTTGGTGACTCTTGATCAGTAACATTGTGACTAGAAAAGTTAAGAGAGTTGATATCTGAAGAACCAGAATTGATTTTCAGCAACATATCTAATTCCTCAATGACTCTAGCACTCAATATATCATATTGCGATTGCTTATCAGAAAGTTGCAGAAGCGAGGGGTTGGCAGAGTTATCTTTTGCTATCATCTTTTCTTCTGATGATCTAGACAAGTCCATAATATTTGCCATTTTGCTTATGAAGCGACCTTTTTTTGATTTATCGCCATGTTTCCAATATTCGAACATTGATTTTATCGACTTCCTGGTTTTCAATCGAGATTCTTTCGGCATGGATGTTACAATAGGATCTTCTTGAATTCTAACAGCTAGCTTGCGTTTAACAGGAGTCGGAGGTAATATTTTTTTCACTTTAGAATCAGTGGATAATAGAATTCCACCTTTTATCAGACTTCCTTTTGCAGATTGGAGAATCTTGAAATCATCATTGCCTTCTTTGTTATTCTCATCGACTGTTAGAGAAGAAACTGGAGATACATTGTCAGTTAAGCATTTTAGCTCCGATGGACTGAGAATTGGCTTTATGGGGCCCTTGTAAAATGATAAGAGTGTTAGACGTCGTTTGGCAGAATCCTTTCCTTTCGTTGAGGTAGACACGGTTCCAAAATGCCCTCCTGGGTATAGAGGTAGGGTCAAGTCGACTGTATTCAGTGAGGGAGTAGAACTGTGGTTCCAGTACAGATTGCAGACTCGAATCCACACTTTTTTCAGGTTTTCGATAGCTTTGGTGGCATCAGGATTAGCACTAACACTGTCCCACTGATATAATGTATTAACAACGTTGATAAATTTTACGCGTAGTCTCCGGCTTACTAAAAAATCATCAGCAAAGAAATTGAGAACCCAATGTCTCATAATGACAAAAGTTCGAACAATAATATCTCTACCAACTTCAGAATTGGATGAGTTTCTACTATGATAATCTATAGCCCATGCCAGACGGGTGAATAGCAGCTCTAAAAGGTCTTCAGCAGTTGTGAAAAGTCGAAAAGACATGACAAAATCTGACATGAAGTTGTAATCCAATATATCATAACTGGTTAATTGTACAATGAGCCGAGGAAGAGATGCAGATATGATTTTATTATTAATATGATTAATATGGATAACAGATGGATGGTCTCTTTTTGGAGGAAATGATATATCATCAAATATTTCAGGGGGGTATTTTTCGAAAAGATGCGGAGGCTGCAATCTAACAACTCTTTGCATCCTTTGTATTCGTTTTGGCGTTGAAGAGTTAGCTATTTTCAGACTGCTCCTCGACGAGCGAGGGGAGTCTTGAATAACTGCCATAAGTTTATAAAGATTGATAGTATGCGTGATCTATACTATTTAGTGTCAGCTTCGATAAAAATCAATCCATGAATACTAATTAGTTAATAAATGCCGAGAAGCAGCAGGTCTTCTATTTTACTCACATTCAGGGTAAACTCAAAAAATAAATGATCAAAGATTTGGAATAAATTTAATTTCAAACTCTCAGAATGCGTAGTCACTGGTATTTTAGTTCCGTTGGTTTAAATATCAGTTTCTCTTTTAATAGGCAGAACTGACAGCTTTACCCAAAAGCTATGAGGGATCTGTTTATGACTGATGTCTGCTAAGGAGTATTGCCCAATGTGACCACTGGAGTTTCCAAGTTAAATCGAGAAACAGAGTCAGCTAATAGTTCTGTAGATACTAGTGTACAATACAGGGACGACTTTTTAATGGTAGCCACTGCATTCTGTTTGTTGTCAAGGCGATTTAAGACGCGTTGGAATGCAGGGATGGAGTCGTCAGTTTTTCGCGGCGGCGTGTCTTGGCTCACCTTTACTGGAGTTAACTTATTAACTGTTAACTTAACTTAAACGGTTACAGTGGTACACTCTATAATTAAATGCTCTCCTGAACTTATGCTTTTCTCCTCTGTTAAAACTCTAGGCATTGCTTGATTATGAAACCTCTTGTAACCGTTAGTGGGTGGTTATTTTAACTTACACTGTAGTATCTTTTTTGTTGCAAACTATATTGTAGTGAAGCCATTTTACCTAACATATTTTTGAAGTGTTGGACAATCTTCAAATATGATTTACAGCTATCAACTAATCTCAGAACAGTAACTTAACAGATAACTTAAAGTTAAATGTTACAATAAAATTTCCAGAAATAGCTAACTTAACTTAGTTTCGGTCCATGTTAAATGTATGTACAATATATATATATAAGACTAACTGAACTAACTGTAGTTCCTTAGAAATCAAAGCTCATTAGGGAAGTAACGAAATGGTGATACGGAGTGTGCATGTATAGAAGCCGACGATAAACGTGCTTAGAGATGAGGAGGGGACTACCTTAAAGATGTATATACATGTAACAATTACAGTAACTTATATACGTAGATACATGTGACGTAGCCTAATAAGCTTTCTAGGCAGTTTTGGCTTGTGATCCTGAACGGAAACAAACATAGACTAAGCAGGAGTACACATGTACTTTTGTACAAACGCCATTTATTACAACACCATGCTATGTGCAATTATATTGTTGTTTTGATTCAAAATCTTATTACCAACTAGATACTTATTGGTTTCACATATTCAAATTTATTTATAGAAAAATTTCAAGCTCTAATTCAGGTTACATTAAGTTACTGTAACTTATAGTATGGAACAGCTGTAATCTGTTAAGTTAACTAATAATGACATTGTAGATTAAATATAAATTAGTATCATGATATTCAGGGTGTTATATGCACAGTTGTAGTGTTAACCTAAGACAAAGTTGATCGGAATGAGGCTTTTATGTAAATTGTGTATCGTACCAAATCGGTCAATATAATAACCTTAATGATAGCGCTTGTAAAGAAACCTTAGTGATTTATTCGAAGTTGGCATTGAGAAATCGATTTTCGCATTTTATTGAGCTACTAACCCATTGTCCAATTTAACCCACTAGTATTAACTACACGCATATATTATAAATTGGTTTCAAGTGAACCCTCCTCTTCGAAAAAGAAACCATTATGGTAAATGTTTTAGCGCTGAGACTAAACTACTAGAGTGTTCATTCTGCTCAAGTTAAACGAATTATAACAGGTAGGTTCTACTAAGTTATCATTGCAAATTGCAGCCTTACTTACGTCTACACATAGTTACTTGTTTTAAATACCAACAGGAAGTACCCACGCAAGTATTATAACTTAGAAGTCATAACTAACATGTTCGTTCTTGCTATGTTGTTCCCTTATATGCCTTTTTTGGTGCAATAAAGTTAGTCCACATATAAGTTTACCTTTTATATTATCATGAATTTCAGGATCCTGAAATGTAGTTCTTTTTTTTTTTTTTTTTTGAGTTATCTGAATTGACGCTCTTGATATTTGGCTGATTTTTTTATCTCCTTAGACAGTCATTTGTAAAGTGCATTCGAGCTTTCCAAAGTTTTCAGACTTACGCAGTTCTTTATTTTATTTTATCTAAATTCATATTAAGCGCAAACATAATTTATTTATAATCACACACAGATCATGTTATGCATGATATTTATGCAACATAAATAAGTATAACTTTCGTAACGGCGTAAAGGTCTATAGAAATCATATTATAAAATCTACAATTTCTTAATACTTCTCCAAAAGCGGACACTATCGCTTCCTTGACAACCGTCTATTCGAAACATCCAATATTCGCATCTGAATCAATAAAATAAATAAACAGCAATACACCGGAATCATAGCAAATTCACAACTTCAAACGCAAGACTCGGATACCGACTAAACTTTGCTAATCACCATTGATATATAAAGTTGCATACGAAAATTTGACTCAGGCTGATAGAATGCAAAAGTACCGGTACATTTTGTTGACAGTTACAGTTATTTCAAATACAAGCTGTAAAAGTTAATTGAAAAAAAAATGTTAACGTTTCAGAGAGTAAGTAGCCATATGTTAGAAATGCAACTGTTTAACTGTCGGTCATCGAAACCGGAATTGCAAGGCTGCAGCAAGAAGCGGATATTCAGACTCATAACCGCAGATATCCGGTCATTATCGACAGTATATACCAAGAAGAAGCAACAAGAAAAAAAATACACCTATGTATATTATTAGAAAACGTGGTTACGCGATTGCTGAAATCAGTAAAGAGAAAGTCAAAAGAAGGAAACCATGTAAATGCTACAGGTAGTCAATAACAGCAGAAACATTCAATTTAATCCAATTCATCAACTAGAATCTAATCATCAATGGCCAACTTCGAGCAAATGACAGATGGTGGTGTGTGGTTAAACTAACTAATTTAGTTAAGCAAGCATAGCTTTTACAAAATGATTCATGGTTGAAAACTATTTAGAAATAAATCAGAAAATAAATTAATTATTCCATTCATATTAGGTAGTTAAACATCTGAAATAGAAGGATTTATTGCCACCTTGACTACCTGATAGACATTATAAAATGGTACCCACTTTAAGATAAGGCCATCATTGTGCACCGTCAAGTGAGCACACGGCTAAAAAGTTGGGGATTTAAATGAAGAACGTTGCCCTAATCCTGCACATTTTACTGAATAGAGTAACCCCCTCCGAAACCAACTAGATTTGTGGGGATGGAAATCATAGACACTACAGATATAAAGAGCCACTGGTTGCCATCTTGATCGCTTGCTAGCTTCTTTTCATTTTTTTTTTTTTTTTTTCATCCATCACAAGGATTTTTTTATTTGACATAATATTTAAACCATATTTTAAGGAGAATTCTATTGTTACTCCAAAATGTTACTTCATGTTACCAGGCACAGTTGGAAATACAGAGCACCAGTAATTGTTGGTAGCGCAGTTGGAGGGTTTTATACCATGAAATGGTGGTTTTATCGACCAGCTGCTAAGAAGTATCCTGGTGATATGATTGTAACCGTCGAAAGGTCTGGTGGCGGAATTTAATATCATCAGCACTCGTTAAAGATTATTTTGACGGTTAAATTATTTAATATGTTGCATTTACAATTACTACATTCGTTTCGAGAATATATGGTGATGTGATCAGGTCACACAATCCAAGGGCTAATTGACTGTTATTTATACGATATACACTATTTATACGATTCAGGAATAAATTTCACTTTTAAAGCATAATAAATATATTGATAAGAAAAAAAGCGATCGGACAATAATGACTATGTAGAAATCAAGTATATCAATTGAATTATTATTTGTCCTAGTACATTTTTAATTCGATTATCTTTACATTTTCCTCAGCGAAGGCACTGGTCCACACAGTAGACTGTTGTGGTATGTCAAGCAAGTCTATGGTTTCCTAGAAAGAGGTAATTAATTAATTAAGATAACTAGGCGTGTACTAGATGGAGTCAATTAGGTTATCTCAAATATCCTGCCATAAGATAGCTAATGTAACTGACTAGGGTAAGATAATAATCATTATCTACAGAAAAGAATGAGGAAATAATGAGTAACTAAATCAGAATGTAGAACTGAACAGAACGAGAAAATACAGTAATACTATGTCAAAGTACAACTGGAGTTGGTGCATTTCTTCGTTATTTACTTTGTTCTGAAGAGATAGCTTAGACTCAGTCTGAAAACTGTGTCTATTAACTAGTGAATACCAGATTTTTAAAATATGAGTTTAAATCAACTCTACTAAACAGATTTGTAAAGTACCGAAACATGCATTCAGCAATTAAAGATACCACCATATGACTAGGAAAAGATATCTACTGCAACTCTAAATAATAAATAAGCCAGAAACCTACAAGAAAATCTTATAAAAATATAGAAAAAAGAAGCTTGCCTGGTTCTGAAAAACATCCAACTAATAATAATGTTCACAAAAGTTGGTTAATACGATGGTCCATCATTATCATCATCTCCATTATCCATATCGTCACCATCATCAAAGTACTTCTCAGCATTGTAGTCATCATCTTCATCTTCTTCAAAATCATCTTCTTCGTCATCTTCATTATCTTCATTTTCAGAAGCACTTGCTCGCCCTTCCTTTTCTTCTTCTTCTAATCCGCTGAATTTCAAAGCAAGTAATGAATTTTTCTTTTGCTCTTCTGTCATATCACTAGATTGTTCTAAGCTCAAAAGCTCACTAGAGAATTTACTGATATCCAGCTTTTTAAGCTTACTATTACTGATTCCCATAGTACTATGCAATTCCGATGGGAAAAACGCAACAACATAAGGATGCTCATCGATCGACCTACCAATCTTTCTTTTCTTGATATATTTGTCAGTATACCTCTTAATTCCGTCACCTATACTTTGCTCAATCTCTACTATGACCTTTCCTTTTTTAGAACTCGACCCAGTATATAATGGACCATCTTTAATATCTGCTTGAATCTTCAAAAACTGAGCAACTGCTTGTCTTTCAGAAGTTGTTGGCTCTGCTTGTACTGGAACAATAGTCTTTGGATATCTTTCAGAAACTCTGAAGTCGGGCTTCAAGTCCGGGTTACCGAATCCAAATGACATAGGACCACCCCCTCTTCCACCTCGAGAACCACCGCGGAAGGACATAATTATATAGAGAAATTTTCAAGTAATTTCGTTACCTCTTCCTTCAAAAATAAAGGAGAGTTTTGAAAACTTAATCACTATTAAATGTACATGTACTTTCAATATTTTCAGTGGTTAGGGCTTGGTTGATGATGGTGAGAGACCTCATTCAGAAATGGTAATGACTGGACAAAATTACTGAAGCTATAACTTAAATATACATTTCGTATATAAACTATAAGAACTCAATTCGAAAAGTATAATGAAATTTGTGCAAAATTAGTTTCAACAGTAATCAATCATTATTGTAGTGAGCTTATACTAAATCCACTGTTTTGTTTCTAAAGCCGCGTGTACAGGAACAACGGTTTGTTGGTCCAACCGGCGAAACCATTTGTGTGCAGTCCTAAATTAACGATCTACAGCATTTTTTTCTTTTTTTTTTTTGAAAGAACACGATTTATTATAACTCATATCATATCACATCACATCAGTTTATTATTGAATCTTTATTGTATTTTAGTTTTGAACGTGTCTATATGGATTTATTTTGTTTATCTATTAGTTGGCCAGATGATAACAAGCTAAGACGGCCATGATAGACACTGATCGAATAGAAAAGCTGGGTAATAAATTTCCTGCTATAGACCAATCAGTTATTATAACGTTGGCAGATGAATATGACTCTGAAAATGAATTGGTTAATGTATTGCAAGCTTTAAACTTGGAGGCAGCTTCCTATGACATAGACTGGAACAAATTTGAACAACCTAGTTTGGAGCTTTTGGAGCCACCATTAAGCAAACGGCCCCAAATTCATGAAGACGAAGAGCCTCAAGTCCTGTTATTATCAGAATCATTTCCTCAAATTCCTATTTCTGTCATCAAGCATAATTATACCAAATATAAGGGAGACATGGAGACTGTAACCGATATCCTTTTGAACAGATCCGAGTTAGAAGAGCACCGGTCTAGCTATGAAAATCAGTATTTTCTAGAATATAACAAGAAGAAGCACAAGAAAAAGAATGCAACTCATGATAATAACAGACAAGGAATAAGTCAAGATTCATCTCATGAAGCTAACATTGAAACTCTAAGTCGATTGTTGGGTAAAAGCAGAGAATCTGCTAAAGCCCTTTATGAAATGCACGATCAATCACTGACTAAATATTTTATAGATAATGGGGATACAAGACCACTGTATATTATAGAGTCAGAAGGGAGTAACATTGCCAAGAGAGAAATGGGGAGTTCGAAAACTGTGAAAACTACTCCAGATTTATCGGCTAGTCGAATAAAGGTGCTACACGAGCTAAACGAAGATTCGACACAGAAACGATTTTCGGCTTTAGACCAAGCTCAGCAAATGTATAGAAAGTCTAAATCAAACCCTCTATTCCGAAGTGCTGCAGGATATTATGCTGGTGTTGCTAAAGATCATAACTTACTTAGCCGAGAAGCTAAAGATGAGCTCTCTAGAAGGCAGGTTGCTCAACAGACAAGCCCTTATTCCATAGATTTTCATGGAATTCCCGTTCATATTGCTGTTGAGAGTTGTTCTAGAAAATTGGAAAACTGGTGGTCTGGTGAAAAGATGAAAAGATCTCAAGATGTCGCACCTTTAAATATTATCACAGGTGCAGGACGGCATAGTGATGCCGGTATTCCAAAAGTGAAAAATGCGGTAAGAAAATTGCTACGAGAAGAATGGGCGTATGAAGAAAGTGGTTCTTCTTTCACTGTTCGCAGACCCAAATAATGACTGTATGATTTGAAATGAGTTTATAGAATGTATTAATAGGCTTTTATGAAGAAATAGACATGTATTGATTAGCTTTTATCCATATAATCCGGGAGAAAACCCTAATATCGTCGTTGACAGATACGTAACGCTCGAAGCAAACTGTATATACAGTAACTTGCTTTTATCTGTACATCCAACACTTGTTTTTCACGAGTTTCACCCAAAGGAACACTAAAATAGAATGTCGACTCAATCTGGAATTACAGGTAAATTATATTATTGGTTTATATAATTTTGTTAACCAAGTTTTGCTAACTGCAGCCTCGGAGGATTTGTTGACAGCGTTCCGGCAATTTGCTGATAGCAATGATCGGGCTATCATTATAGAGATCGTGAAAGGTATTTTAGAAAGTTCAATTCATTGATTGAGGTAATATGAACTAACTTATAATACAGAAGCTTATGAGACTAAAGGAACTGTAGCTAAATTTGGTAGTTTCCAGGAAGATTTTAACAATCTCCAGCAATTGCTTGACAACAAAACAGCCAATTTCGTTATTTACAAAAAAGACAACCATGACGACAAATATATTTTCATTTCATTCGTTCCTGATAGTGCTCCTGTTCGTAGCAAAATGCTATATGCCTCTAGTACTAATACAATTCTTAGAGAATTGGGAGGTAGTCAAGTCTTTGGCGATAAGGTGTTTTGGACCGAGATCTCAGAAGTCAGCCCTTCTGGCTGGAAGGCTCATGAAACCCACAAGGCAGCTTCAGCTCCTATGACAGATGAAGAGCAATCTCTTCAAGATGTTATTCAGCATGAGAGTGGTAGCATGTACGGTACCAGCAACAGAATTCCCAAAGGAGGAGCAGGAACTGGCTCGACTGGATTGGCTATGCCAATAGATGATGAAGTGCATCAAGCTCTTCAACAATTGAAAAGTTCTGAGTCTAGTGGAGCTTTAGGATTGCATATTGACTTGACTAGAGAAATAGTAGTCTTAGCGAAGAATGAAGCCAATTTGAAAGTTCATCAAATTGGTACTCAGTTTATCGACGAGACCAGACCACAATATACCCTCTACAAGCATATTGACAATTCAAATGGTTCCACTGCTGAATCCATAGTTTTTATTTACACCTGTCCCTCTGGGTCAAAGATTAAGGAGCGTATGCTATATGCTTCTAACAGAGAGTCTATTGTATCTACTGCCAAAGACGTCCTAAGCATTACAAAAGTTTTCGAAGCTACAGATGGCACAGATATTTCGGAGTCTGTTTTGTTAAGTCATTTATATCCTAATAAACTGGAAATATCTACTTCCAACGCTTCATCTGTTAGCTTGGCTTCTAGTACATCAGGATTTGCTAGACCTAAGCGACCTGGTAGAAGGTAGTGCGAGCGCAGAGCCCAAAAGTAGTGCTTCTCCATACTACATGCATGTTATAAGCAAACAGTTTAGAAAGTTATATAATTTTCTTATTTTATTTTATTATTATTATTATTATTATTTTTTTTTTTTTTTTTTTTTTTTTTTAGTTTTGAAATAATAAAGGATAATATTATTTGCATTAACTGACTAAAGAAAGAGAACTAGGGTTGTCAATACCAAATTAAATCAGTCCAGTATGACTGACTATGGTTAGATATTCTATGGCTAACAGGAAAAACGGCCCTACATTTAGTCATAGAATGGATGGATAAACGCTTGGTCCTAAGCACCTTTATCTGTCAAGCAGAAATAACGTTCGCACTGACCAAAATACATGGGCTGCACTGATGCGGTTCCGTATTCCATTTATCCATCGACTGATATCTAAGTAGGGTATCTAGCCTGTGACTACACCGCAGAAGTCAGTTAACAATTAATTTTATTAGCATTGCTGGATAATACTATTATTTTTATTGGTTGGACAAAAAGCTCCCGAGTCCGAATCCCGTGTGATTTAAAGCCTGTGCAAGGTATGTTTGCCTTCATTTTACAAGTCAGTTGGCCATTTTTACTACTTACAGCGCTAGATCTAGACCTGGTAGACCATAGTAATTTCAAGTATCAGCTTAGGGCCATCATATACAACATGAAACAAGAATCATCAGAATAAGTTTGGCAGGTTATGTATTAGGGCAATAGTAATACCCCATACTGTATATGTACTACCTCGGTGATAGTAGAGTATCGTTGTGATGAATCGGAGTAGATGACCGACTTTGGTCAGATCCAAGTGCGTTCCACAAAGTGCAATTGGCAGATTATATCATATGAACTACATATCCTCCGAGTCATATAAAATTAAGCAGTACCTTTCAAACAACCTTAATTCAAGCCGGACCGGGGCCGACCACGAGAAAGTGCCGGTACCTGACCTTACCCCGGCTCCGATTCCCCGGATCTTTTTCAACAAATTATGCAACAATTGTATGGAGATGAGACCGATATGTGAAGCGGTATTCATAAGTTATTCTCGTTAATAGAATACCCCAGCCTTTTAGGTCGTTGTTTGGGCTTTCCTAACCCCACCACATTGGTTGTTCTGATAGTAATGGATAATGTAAGTCATCCAAATACTGTAAGTCAGCTTACCATGGCGGGCTTGGTCTTGTAACCAGAGTGGGACACAAAGTTCCGATTTAAGAATATCGTAAACTTCCTTCGTACCGAGGGCTAGCTTTATATAAATAACGACCGATTCCCAGTTTTTTAAAAATGATATTTTAATACTAATTGGACTGTTGAAATAGCGAGATTTACTCTATTGTTATTGATTTATTTATTTGGTGAATTGCTTTTTAGTTCATGCTTTTCAAGTTCATTTGGTTGTGATTCAAACTCAAATCATTTATTACTTACACGTTATTAATACCTCGTCACAGTTGATTTAGCCTTTTGCATTTGATTTTTCATACTAGCATAAAATGGTCGAAAAGAAGAAGAGTCATCCAGTTGTTGATCTCTTAGCTGGAGGTACTGCTGGTTGTATGGAGGCATTAAGTTGTCATCCCTTGGGTAAGTAAACTTTGTCTTTTATTTAGTTGTCTTAACTTGATTGGATGCGAGTACATGATTTTGTGATGTTATGATTCCATAATATCCTTATGGTTCACATTTTAAGCGATACTGTTAGTAACAAGGACGGCAAATCTCGAATATATGAATCTAGTTACAAAAGCTTTTATGTTTTTTTAGCTATATTAATGTATTTGAAGTATCATGGTTATTGCCTTTCTTTATGGAGGTTTTGTCATGTTGGTTTCATACACGTGCTTATGACCCATATCATAATAGTGATGATTTTCTATCCATGAATGAGCTTCTGCTGTCAGTACAAGCGTCCTGCTTAATTGTGGTTGCTTTGTTAACCTGGATTAATTTCTCCACACATTAGTGGAAATATGGTGTGGCAGCAGCAGCAGTATTTTTCCAGCTCAGCGATAGGACTGGCGGAGCCGGCACATCGGCACAAGTTCGGGAGCCATTTAAATTGGGTCATTTTCATCACCATCAAACTGTATAACGCCGTACTAGTTGATCAACTGCATAACAGGGGGGGTACTAACATTTCATAGATACTATCAAGGTGCGAATGCAACTTAAAGGCAAACAAACTGGTGCAGATGGAAAGGCTATCAAGCCAAGAGGGTTTATTGCTACTGGTATTCACATTGTACGAAAAGAGACTCCTTTGGGTCTTTATAAAGGTCTAGGAGCTGTCGTTGTAGGCATCACTCCTAAAATGGCCATTCGGTTTTCAACTTATGAATACTTCAAAAGACTTTTAACTCCTACCGATGGTCGACCCATTACTACTTTAAGCACTTTTGCTGCTGGAGTTGGTGCTGGTTTAACTGAAGCAGTGGTTGTTGTGAACCCCACTGAAGTTGTCAAGATCAGACTTCAAGCACAAGCTCACTCTATGGCTGATCCTTTAGAGGCTCAAAAGTACAAGAATGCTATCCACTGCTTATACACTGTCATTCGTGAAGAAGGTATTGGCGCTATTTATAGAGGTGTTGTCTTAACTGCTGCTAGACAAGCTTCAAACCAAGGTGTTAATTTCACTGTTTACTCTCTCTTAAAGGCCAAACTTCAAGAATTACAACCTGATCATCAGCAACTTCCTTCTTGGCAGACTTCTATTATTGGTTTAATTTCCGGTGCTTTGGGTCCTCTTTCCAATGCTCCTTTGGATACTATTAAGACTAGAATGCAACGAGAAAGTGGTGTATCTACTGAGTCTGGGCTTGCTAGATTCACCAGAATTGCTCGACAGTTGGTTAAGCAGGAAGGTACTGCTGCTTTATACAGGGGTATTACTCCAAGAATTATGAGAGTTGCTCCTGGACAAGCTGTTACTTTCACTGTCTATGAATTTGCTAGAGGCCAATTGGGTAAGATCCCTGTCTTTGCTGAAGCCACTGCTTAAGCGATCATTCTCCTGATACCACAAAAATTTGTTTTTAATTGTTTCGTTTCTCTGTAATGTTATATAGTCATAATTTGATTTTTATTATACTAATTATAAAGAATTGTACGGGAAGTCTTGTGCATAATAGAAAATAATTAAATGTTAAAGAGCAGTCTAATTACGGTGTTACTACCAGCGGCCATTACCGGTAAAGGCACCACCGTTATGACCGCCATGATGTTCGTGATGTCCACCATGATGACCACCTTGATGATACTCGCCAAATTGTTGATGATGAGGAGGCCCATGCTCTCCATAGCATTGTTCTGGATATCCACCTCCATATTGATTCCCTGGCGGGCCAAAATTATTGTTACTTGGTCTTCCACCTCCGAAGGCATTACCAGCAAGATTCATAGCACTCTGCCAACCACTTTGTCCACTATGGTGTTGATTTCCATGGCTACTACTACTGCTATGCATCACACTATTCAATAGAGATCCAGCAATGGCACCTGCACCTCCGCCTAGAAGACCTCCTTGACTAGAACTATGGCCATATCCGCTATTATAACCACTGTTATAACCATTATTATAACCATTATTGTAACCATTATTATATCCATACCCGCTAAAACCATGTTGATTTTTACCTCCTAATACGGCATTAGCAGCTGCTCCCAGAAGCTGGGTCTTAATGCCACGCTTGCCTGCCTCATCTGGTTCACCTATTTCATTTGATTCAGCGTTACTTGGCTGTTGTGATGTTTGTGGTGGGGCCCTAGGTTCTGATCCAGCGGCCTGGCTGTAATAATCTTTAGCTGACATGCTTATCTTGTTTCAGTGCCTGACAATTACCTATGGGATATCAGCCTTATTTATAACCTGAAATTCAAAAAGGGATATTGTGAACAAATAGGATGTCCTTGTGTGCACTGCACCTCTCCTGCTGCCAAGACTTAGGTTGGGCCTAGGACAAACAATCCTATTTACACAACCTACTGTACTCATACAAATCTACGCCTTAGTTAACTCAACCCTTCAGAAAAGTGGCGTAAAGATCAGCAGGTTGGATCAAATTTATAAGTCTCAACAAATCAGTCTAGCAATGCAAATGAGGTTTGGACTAGTAAATTAACTTCATTTCGTGTACCAAAGGCGTGGAACTTCTATAAGCGGAACGCTTTGCGCAGTATTAGCATATGACCCTAACTCCGGTGACTGGTTATCTGATTTTATTGCATAGAAGATCCATAACCTAGTCGTTATTTCTACAGCTCAAGCTTAAGTTAAACCGTTAATGTATAAATATATTATTTAAATTTTTAATAAATATCAATAAATAAAGAGGCACTTTGTTAAATGCCTTTCAGCTCTCTGTTCACATAATCTTCAGCAACAGGCTTCCAATGTTCTTGAAGTACCTCTAAGTCATAAAGAGATACCTCTTTTGCTAATCTTTCATATAAAGCCCTGCTTACCTTCTGATTGATACTGGTATACTGATACTTATCTATTTTACCAGTTCTATAGATCGGACGCAGAATATCCCTCACTATAGCTTGAACTTGCAACTTTTGAGCTAAACTTAATTGGCCAACTGTTGGGGAAGTACTTCTGCTAAGCCCATTCGAATTTTGCTCTTCTGGATCACTAGTATAAGATGAAGGTGGGGTTGAAGAGATTAGAGACAAAGATGACGGCGAAGACGATGATCGTTGTGACATGGATGATGATGGCCTCGATACATCAAGGATACGGGTGCTAACAGCTAGTCTATCAGTAGACTGATGTTGAGAGCTCTGGCTACGAACTGGCGTATTAGGTATAGAGGCAACCCCATTAACAGCAATAGAAGTCGGAGAAGAACAAACGATTTTTGGAGAATTACTGCGTATATTAGACAGTAATGACTGCACCAAAGTTGGTTCAGCGCTATTTGAATCACCAGTAGATGGATCATTTAGAGTAATCCCGTTCGAAGATATCTGGCTCATTGTCCGGTTGCTTCGTGTCGGACGTTTGAGCTTCTTTGGACGCCTGTCACTAGAAACAGAAGCAGATGATGACTCAGCTACAACAGGCTGTAAATCACTCAATGTCATTGTTTCATTCTGTTTATCCTGATCTAAAGTTTGCTGCGCTTGTTCAAACATTTCCCAAGCTTGTGCTTCTTCCACAGACACCTTAGGAGGAGCCTGTGCTACATCTATCACAGGCTCAGTAATACTTCTGGGTCTAGAATCCGTAGAAGACACAAGCACAGATTGGGAATGTGCTTGCGACGAGCTAGCTGTAGCAGACGAAACCAAATTTGAGATATAGCTAGAACGATTAATCCTTCTCCGACGGGGAGATGTACCAGATGTTGATACTGAAGAAGTAGAAGAAGCGGCTAATGAAGCCATTAACCGAGTCCCATATCTAGATGTCCTAGTAGATCGACTAGTGCGAGAGGTGGCAGCACGCCTTCTTCTAGCTGATAATGAAGAGTTGAAGTAAGACACTTGGGCATGACAGCAATATGGACAATACCACTGTACATATGGAAAATCATCCAAATCCGTGGAATAGACATGGGTTTGTTGAGAACAGGACCTACATGCTAAAGACCTATGATTCGATTCTCCAAATGCACATAAGGAACATTCAAAGTCTCGTTCATCTTCAGGTTCATCTATATAGACATCATCAAACATAGGAGTGTCATAATATTCGTACCTGCCTCCTGGAACACTACCTCCAGCATCTTCTACCAAGGTTCCATCTCTAAGCAATACATCAGGCACTTGCTCCCATTGATATTCTTCCGGAATTGGCGCTACCCTATCTTCAACAGAATATTTTGAAAGTAATTCACCATTTGGTTGGTTTCTATGTAATTCGACAGAGTTGAATTTGGCTCTACAAGCCGGACAGCCTATATCGAAGTTAGTATTCCCATCCAAAGAATAAGACACAGCAAGAAATCAAGATATACTTACTATTTGTCCTTTCAGACCATGTTTTGATACATTCATTATGATAATAGTGCCCACAACCTGAAATAGTGGCAATGATAGAATCGGACCCTCCTAATTGGTCTAAACAGACGTGACAAGTCAATGGCGAATCTGGCCCTTCATCCATAGTCGGTTGTAAGAGCTATCCACTGAAAACAGTAAAAAATTAGAAATATATGTGTTCAAGTTATAATGTTTCATATAAGATATTTAAGCACTCAAAAGGGAATAAAATAAAATTAGGAAAAGAACCCCCCTTTACAAGAATGCTCGTAGTTTGGTGACACTGCTTATATAAACCAGATAGGGGAATGGCACATTTGCTGCTCCTTCAACTGCAAGTATAAATTTGGCTGGCCGGGACCACTGTGTCGTATCGCTCAGTTAACTTATAAGACTGAGAGACTGCTAAACTCAACTACCCGCACCAACGTTATCTAATATATATGACAATGATCTTATAATTATTAGGTTAAAAACGAGACCAAAGCTACAAAAACTAGATAGAAAGATTTTGTACTATACCAACTGGATTGAATATAATTCCTTTATCTAGCGGAACAAGCTGATTTATAATTAAGCCTCAGAATATGATTAAATGCAGAGCAAAGGGTCAGAAGAAAAAAAAAAAATCAGGGTAGAGTTAATTATACAGGCAGAGCAATTACACGGGCTGTTATCCAGACACTTAACGTTAAGTCAAGTTATTATAAAAGAACTACATTTAGAAAAGAAAGTATGTACTGTATAGTTTATATCTACAAATCTAGAACACTTGACACAATAATACTGTAATAGATAATCAGTAGTGCCCAGGAATATTTGCATCTGATGAATAGCTATATTTAAGATAAGAACCAACCTTCACGAAATAATTGGACTAATATATGAGATCGGATAGAGGCTAAGATTACAATATGGTTTGACTAATGTTATCAAGAAACTGATAATTCTTTTTATCATATATACATTAATATGATTTAATATACCTATAGACAAAGTAAAACTCTTTATCAAAAGTATGTTGAAAAATAAGCTTTTAAATTTTTGGTGGTCGTACAAAATGATGATCTAATACAATAAATTTTGATAAAAAACTGCGCAACGTAAACGAACACAACGTTTATGCCTCAGCAAGTTCTCTCAATCTTCTAATAGTAGATCTAACGGTAGTAGCAGCAGGGGTGGCCAAGATGTAAGCACCACCGGCAACAGTCTTTCTGCAAGTACCACAGTTCCAGATACCAGTGGCAGTTCTCTTGACAGAGTTCTTACCACAGAAGGTACAGAGGTATCGAGAATGAGCTTGGACTTCAAGCTTTCTGCATTGTCTTCTAAGAGAAGAACCGTATCTGACACCGTATTTACCGGTGATTCCAACCTTCTTAGTACGCTTAGTCCTATAATGTTAGAGTCTGCTAAAGAAAATATCTGTTATGTATATTATCAATCTATTCAGCATCCAAGAGATTATCCCATTTCTTTATTGATGTTGCACATTGCCGTAATTATAATTCAAAATCATGTTGACGTATTTTGCCTTTACAATGTGTTGTATATTACTTTCAAGTCGAATATTAGATATAGTAGGTTACAAATCTGTAGTTTCTTCTTATAATTCGAATTTTAAAATAATCTCCTGTAATCCAAACATATCGTATATACACAAATTTTAATCATGTCACCAAATATTTACATTTTTGAATTTGTGTTAGTTACTGTCGAACCTGTGAAGTTGTTCTGAAGCAAGTTTTCAAGAGTTTGTCAAGTCCTAGCTGAGCATTGCGTTGAGTCTGAAATATTCTTACTGTAACTTTCAGAACTTACGTTGTGACTGTTTTTTCTGACAACCACTCAACATAGAAATTTCATGCAAGCAATAACTAATTAAGTTAAGTTAAAGAAAACAGCTAAGTTATATATAGCGCCAGCTAGCTGGCAGTACGGCTGAACTCACTGGAAAGAGAAATTCTTCGTACGCGCTATCGAGTTAATCTAACAGTTAACTTTTGTTAAGAGCTAACTAACCTATCCTAGTTTCTGCAGAATGCAAACATGCTAAGAAACAACTCTTATGGACCACCACTTTACGCAGATCTGAAAAGAACTTACTTATAATATATGTTTGATAGACTTATAACCAATATAATAAATAAAATGAATTCTAATCCATGTGGACTGAAAGAATAAAAACTAATTCCAATATTGATTATTTCTTCGTATTTGGACCAAAAAGAAAAAAAACTACAGCACCTTCCGTTCTCACATGGTCTCCCACTGTAATACTGAGTAAGGCTCTCACAGGCTTGAATATGACTGATCGGACGGGAAGTCTTATTTTCCTAGGGATATGGCCGTAGCTGTTAATTTAATTTATCAATAACTAAAAAAATGACAATGATGTATATCGGGTAAGGGTAAAACTATGATTAGTAAATTGTTCCCCTTTGGATAGCGACTCCTGCCCATAGGTGCATATGAGTTATTTTAGATATAGTTTTATGTTTTTCATGTTCTATAGATAAATTTGATGTTATTATTATTATTATTATTATATCGCACTACTGTATATATATGTATAACTTATGCACTAGCGCTACGTTATCTAGGTTGAATCCCATTTATCTATATGGCATGTATCAACTGTATAATGTCGATTGATAACACACTCCAAAGTTAGTTATCCAAGGAATAATAATAATAATAATAATAATAATAATAATAATAATAATAATAATAACATCAAATTTATCTATAGAGCTCATAAACTATATCTAAAATAACTCGTATGCACCTAGGGGCACGAGCCACTAAAGAATCAGATAACTAAAATCAAATATACAAGAATATTGACATGTATGACATTTCAAATTGATTTCACATTGAATTAGAACCTTAATTTTTGCTGTTATACGCTATATCTAGCCTTTAGAAGGGATGAGACACCATGACTGCTAATGAATGTCATACATCCCGCTGGTTCATATGAAGGATATTATTGGTTCTTACATTGGGTAGCTAGTGCAGTATCACAAGATTATATATATATATCTGATGAAAATCATGAAATTAATCCAAAATAATTAACTATGTGAATGTAGTAAAGCTTCTGTTTATCGCTATCGCTAGAGCATGTTATGCGAAGCTAAGGTAATTAGTTATATATATATATATATATAATATTGATTTTTGAACTATGATATATATAGAAAATTCTAACTTTAATATTACACCATATAAATCTGATTTTCTTTTAGGAACTAATTAAAATTATCTTGATACCATTAATAACTACTGCTTACACCATTCCCAGGCTACCAAGAATATATATTTAGCACTTAGAATAATTCAGCATTCAATTCATAGTGATATGATCAGTATATTTTTTTATTCATATACTAATGGGTTAACGATCTAATTTCATTTGGTTAAACAATTGAACGCAACAAGTTAGAGTTGTCTTCAGCTATTGCATTCAGGGGCCAGGGGGTATGCCACCAGCTACTGGTATAGCACATGTTTGACGGTCTTTTAAGCGGGTACCTGTGCTGCCGATACACGCATTCAGTTCGAAGACCGTGTTGCAAAACTCAACACGTTTCAGAATCGGTCAAGTTGCAAGCATAATATATGAGACTTTTTAGACATTAAAAAAGTGGCCAACTTATAAGCCATGAATAACAGATTACTCTGAAAGGCTTACCAGACAAATTTGAAAAATAATATGGGGGCTTAGAGGACACTGTCATGTCCTCATGGGGAGTAAAACCCAACAGCCTATTTGGGCTCCTTTTCTATCCTGTGCACTAAACTCTCTAGGCAGGGTTTTTGGTTGAAAACGTACTATCTGCACTATCTGCCGCTCTAACTTATTTGTCCCAGTTCCTGCCCCTTCCCTTGCCTCGGGGAGGAGGCTTGGGCCATGAATGATGAGGCAACTAACTGCCCAAATGCCCTACTGTTACTCTCTAAGTTACCAGTACCTGGTAAGTTGCAGTAAGTTAACTTAGATATACGCAGCTGGATTTTGGTTAACTACCGCTAGGTGTGTTGCTGTTAATAGATAGTCTTTATACTGACCCATTGCATGGTTAATGAAATCATTTTCCTCAAACATCTAATTGTACAGTACGGTTCACATTTAGACTTACCAAATACTTTTTCACATCAATTGTATTGTTGCTTGCAACAACTATTTACTGGTCTGTGGAGTGAACAGAATAGAGGTTCCCTAATTGTCCCTATTTTAAGTTTGGCATTCCAATTTTCATGGTTGTTTTGATTGGTTTCCTGGAACCGATATTTGAACAAATTTCTGTGAATAAGACATAGCCTATTTGGAATAAGCATTTAAAGGTCTTTTAAAAATAAACCTCGTTGATAAACTCATTGATACTACTAGTTATTATATCAGCATCTGACGCATCTGACGCATTGGTGTTTATCCTCCCTTTGTATCACACGACTGGCCAACTGACTGTTGGTTAATATAAATCGGATATAGATAGCCCTATAATCCAAAAAAGTGCCATAATTAACAGGCCTTTGTGATTGATATCAAGACGTTTAACATGTCACACGGTGGAAATAATGGGTTCGACAATGAATTCAGTCTTATAGATCATCCCTCTGTCCCTGAAACATCCAACAGGACTCAACCGAGCAACCCATTTGAAATGGACGATGATTTTGAGGAAGTAACCCCTAATGATTTCGGATATAACTCTAGTTCTAGATATAATGAGAATAGTATATTCGACAATGGCCCTGCAGCAGAGTCACAATTTCAATTGCAACATGGTGATAGTGATTTTTTTCAAGGCCCTGGTGTTGGTGGTGGAGGTTTAAGCTCCCAGTTTGGGGATGACTATATGGATGAGCATTTGAATAGCTCCGGTAATGGAAGTAACAGATATAAATCATATGGTTCATCTCGAGGTACAGGTGGAGTGTTCTCAAAGATAAAGACAAAACTGGGATTCAATCCTTCTTATAGTGAAATGGATATACCCCTGACAGATACACGTCATGCTTCGCAACGAAGATCAAGATCTAAGGCGGCCGATGATGATGATGAAGATGATGATGACAGAAATGGAACATCCGATTTCGATATCAGAAAAATATATTATAAGATTGTCGGTAAAAAGAAGATTGATCCTGCAACTCTTGGTCCACGTATTGTTACTCTCAATGACAGTGCTGCAAATCAACTTGGATACAAGGGAAATCATATCAGTACCACCAAATATAACGTATTTACTTTTGTTCCAAAGTTTTTGACAGAGCAGTTTTCAAAGTACGCCAATTTGTTCTTTTTATGCACATCAGCAATTCAACAGGTTCCTAATGTTACCCCAACCAACAGATATACAACCATTGGTACACTAGCAGTAGTTTTAATGGTATCAGCTGTGAAGGAACTCATCGAAGATATTAAGCGATCTAATGCAGACAAAGAAGTAAACAATTCCACTGTAGAGGTTTTAACTCCAGATGGATCCTTTGAAGTTAGACGATGGGTTAAAGTTCAAGTTGGTGACATTGTGAGAGTCCAATCAGAAGAACCTTTTCCTGCCGATTTATTATTACTTGCTTCATCTGAGCCAGAAGGATTATGCTATATTGAGACAGCTAACTTGGATGGTGAAACAAATCTTAAAATCAAGCAAGCAAAAGGCGAGACTTCACACCTAGTATCCACGCAAGATTTAGCTCATGTTCGAGGAAAGATTTCATCAGAGCAACCTAACAGCAGTTTATATACATACGAGGCCACTCTTGAATTACAAGGAATAAATGAGAAGATTTCTTTGTCGCCAGATCAACTTCTTCTAAGAGGTGCAACACTCAGAAACACGCCATGGATTCATGGAGTCGTAGTTTTCACAGGTCATGAAACAAAGCTAATGAGAAATGCTACCGCTGCACCTATCAAACGAACTGCTGTTGAACATATGATCAATATTCAAATTCTCTTTTTATTTTCTATTTTGCTTATATTGTCCATTGTTTCTAGTTTGGGAAATGTCATCCAAATCAAGAAAGATTCGAGTAAACAGTGGTATCTAGATTTAGAAGGGACAAGTTTAGTAAAACAGTTTTTTCAAGATCTGTTAACGTACTGGATTCTATTTTCAAATTTGGTTCCCATCAGGTGAGTCAAAAAAGTTTTTTTCCTTTTTGAAATAATTTGGGATTTCTAACATTATAGTTTATTTGTCACTGTAGAAGTCATCAAATTTTACCAAGCGTACCTAATCAGTTCGGATCTTGATATGTACTATAAGGAGACTGATACTCCTGCAGTTTGTAGAACATCAAGTTTAGTTGAAGAACTCGGTCAGATTGAATATATCTTCTCAGATAAAACAGGAACTCTAACCAGAAATATCATGGAATTCAAAAGTTGTTCCATTGCAGGAAGGTGTTATGCTAGTGATATCCCAGAGGATAGGAAACTCACTGTAGTGGATGGTGTGGAGATTGGTTACCGAGATTTCAACTCCCTAATCAATGACATTGATATACCTGAGTTGGGCCAGGTCATCCAAGAGTTTTTCACTTTATTAGCGTCCTGTCACACGGTTATCCCTGAAGTAAAGGATGATGGGTCCATTAAGTACCAGGCTGCTTCTCCAGATGAAGGAGCATTAGTTGAAGGTGCTGCCCAACTTGGATTTAAATTCACTGTACGTCGACCGAAGTCTATTACTGTGGACATCAGAGGTGAAGATTATGAATATGAGTTGTTAAATATTTGTGAATTCAACTCAACCAGAAAGAGGATGTCTGCTATTTTTAGATGTCCAGATGGAAAGATCAGATTATATACAAAAGGGGCTGACACGGTTATCCTTGAAAGATTAGCAGGAGAAAATCCATTTGTCAATGATACTATGGCTCACTTAGAAGATTTTGCAGGGGAAGGTCTTCGTACCCTTTGTTTAGCTATGAGAGTTGTTCCTGACGACGAATATACAGAATGGGCTAAGGTTTTTGATGAGGCATCTACTACTCTAAACAATCGTGCTCAAAAGCTTGACGATGCTGCAGAACTTATAGAGAAAAATCTTTTCCTTTTAGGCGCCACAGCTATTGAAGATAAACTTCAAGAAGGAGTACCTGAAACTATCCATACATTACAAGATGCAGGTATTAAAATTTGGGTCTTAACTGGAGATCGACAAGAGACTGCCATTAATATTGGCATGAGTTGTAAACTATTAAGTGAAGATATGAATCTCCTAATTGTGAATGAAGAATCTTATGATGCAGTTCAAGATAACATTCAGAGGAAATTATCAGCTATTCAAAGCAATCAAGTTAGTGAAGCAGAATATGATACTCTAGCTCTTATCATAGATGGAAAGTCATTGGGATTTGCTCTTGAAAAGGGCCTGGAAAAAGACTTCTTAGACCTTGCTGTTGTTTGCAAAGCTGTAATCTGTTGTCGAGTTTCTCCCTTGCAGAAAGCATTAGTGGTAAAATTGGTAAAGAAGCATAGGAAAGCTTTATTACTCGCCATTGGAGATGGTGCAAATGATGTGAGTATGATTCAGGCTGCTCACGTTGGTGTTGGAATTAGTGGAATGGAAGGTATGCAGGCTGCTAGAAGTGCGGACGTTTCAATTGGACAATTTAGATATTTAAGAAAGCTACTTTTGGTTCACGGGTCATGGAGTTATCATCGATTAAGCAAAGCTATTCTTTACTCTTTTTATAAAAATATCGCCCTTTATATGACTCAGTTTTGGTATGTCTTCGTAAACGGATTTTCTGGTCAATCAATTTATGAATCTTGGACAATCACATTTTATAATGTTCTTTGCACTGTATTGCCACCGTTTATTCTCGGTATATTTGATCAATTCATCTCTGCTAGACTCTTGCACCGTTACCCCCAGTTATATCAATTAGGTCAAAAGAGTGCTTTCTTGAACGTCAGACATTTTTGGGAGTGGGTTATAAATGGATTCTACCACTCAATCATTTTATATGTCGGGTCTGAATATGCGTACCGATATGGTCAAAACCTTGAAGACGGACTTATTGCTGATCACTGGACTTGGGGTACATGTGCTTTCACTGCATGTGTTTTAACTGCTCTTGCCAAGGCAGCATTGGTAACAAATATGTGGAATAAATTTACTATAATCTCTATTCCAGGATCGTTCTTATTTTGGATTGGGTTCTTCCCAGCATATGCTACTATTGCTCCGATGGTAAATGTATCGACTGAATACAGAGGGGTTCTTTCTCACTTGTACCCTACTGTTGTGTTCTGGGCTACCATTCTGGTTCTACCATGCCTGTGTCTAGTTCGGGATATTGCTTGGAAGTATTATAAGAGAATGTATAGACCTGAATCCTATCATTATGTCCAAGAAATTCAGAAGTACAATATCGCTGATTACAGACCACGCATGGAACAATTTCAAAAGGCTATCAGAAAGGTACGACAAGTACAAAGAATGCGTAAGCAAAGAGGATTTGCATTCTCACAGACTGATGAAGGTGGTCAAGCTACTAGAATAGTCCGGGCATATGATACTACACAATCTCGTGGTAGATATGGTGAAATGAAACCAGCATCTGAAAGTGCAACAGGCCATCAATGATTTCATTATCGAGATTTGATTCCTTAGCCTGTTAAAATAGTCTGAAGAGGAGAACAAAGAAAACTAGCATATTAAACGTGCTAATTATATTATTATGGATATACAAAAAATTTCATTATTTACTAACTTTTGAATATTTATAATAATCTGCTTAATTTCGTAAAGTTATGTATCAATAATTTAAATTTGATTTCAAGTCTCAAAATAAGAAAATAAAAAAGGCTAATCAAAGATCAGGGGTGAAATCTTGATGCAAAAATCTTCTATTACCACCAGCCCCAGCGTAATCACCAACTATCTGACCAGATCCTCTTATTTGATATTGATATGACATTAAGCCATCTAGACCAACTGGGCCTCTAGCATGTAACTTATTTGTACTGATTCCTACTTCAGTACCAAATCCAAATCTGAATCCATCAGCAAAACGGGAACTAGCATTCCAGAAAACACCAGCGGAATCTACACCCTTTAAGAATTTCTCTGCAACATCTTGAGAAGAGGTAATAATAACATCCGTATGATGAGAGCCATGCTCATTAATATGTGAAATAGCATCTTCAACGGTATCGACAGCACCAACAGCAATATTCAAAGATAGAAACTCAGTGTCAAAGTCCTTAGGTGCAGCAGGAGTAATAGCAGGAGTTGGGAAACTGATAGAATGTGCAGGATCAGCCAAAAGTGCTTGTTCAATTTCTTCCGATACTCTTAATTTAACATTGTTATCAAGTAGGTTTTGCAAGATACTTGATACTTTACTAATACCAGTACCAGTTAGAAGCTCTTTGTTGATTAACAAAGTTTCTGCGGCATTACAACCTGCTGGGTAATTTATCTTGGCATCACATACAATTCTTGAAGCCATTTCAACATCAGCATCCTTATGAACATAAATAGAACAGATTCCATCTGCATGACCCAAAACAGGAATTCTAGTATTGGACTTAATGTTTCTAACCAACTCATTACTTCCACGGGGGATCACCAAATCAATGTAATTATCTTGGCGTAATAATTCACCTACTTGTTCCCGAGTACTCACAAGATGGATTGCATCAGCAGGAATAGAAGTCTTAGCTAAGGCCCTCTTAACAGCTTCAGCCATTGCGGTAAATGTATGCAAAGACTCTTTACCACCTTTGAGAATAGCAGCATTTCCTGACTTGATTGCCAATGCTGTAATATTGGCAATAACTTCTGGACGAGACTCAAAGATAACAAGTAACACACCAATTGGACAAGAAACTCTATAGAGATCTAACCCTTGATCCAGATGTCTAGCAAGGGAAATATGCCCAACTGGATCTTCCAAAGCAGCAACATCTAATATACCTTGAAGCATAGATTCAAATTTATCACCTTTACCTAAATCAAGACGTCGGATTAAAGAGTCAGCAAGCTCAGATTTTTCAGCCAACTCTAAGTCGAGTTTATTAGCCTTTAAAATCTCGTCTCTTGAATCTCTCAAATGGTCGTGAATAACCTTTAAAGCAGAAGTTCGTTTGTCATTCGACAGTGTTTTTAAAACATTTGCAGCTTTACGAGCATTCTTTGCCAAATTTTCAGCCATTATTTCTGAACCAAGGTCTTATTACCTGAGAAAACGTTATACAGTTAATTGTATAATACTTATACTAGATGGATTTGACGGATAGTAACCTGAGATGCAAGTCAGATTGAATGAGTCTTAAAGACGAGACAAGCCCAGTTCCGCCTACCATCCCACTTTGCTTATGCACAAAATTCATATATTCAGTTAAGGGTTGAAAAGTATCAGCCTTTATGACACAATCATAATACATCCTTGACTTGATTGGTCTACTATTTCGTAATGTATTTTTTTTTTTTAATTAATAATCATTTGTGACATATATTTTATAGTAACTGAATATTTCTTATTATTGTGTTACAAGAGATTCGGCCCGTCATACAATAGTTACGGCATGTGTTTGTTAAATTTGCCGTATCGTTCTCGAACAGTACACTGATGACAAATAATAATATATTGATGACTAAGAATTTTATTTACTTAACCCATACTGGACAAGGCAATACATATAAGTTAACTTAACGTTAACTACATATATCGAACTGTATGGGCTACAGTTAAACTCCACCGAAAAGATGGATAATGCCGATATTGGCTCCTTAATCAAGGAGTCCCAAACTCCTCGTTATGTAGACGATGAAGATTTTGTCCTTTCCACTCTGATACCAGTTCTAGATCAAGTGGATATTGGTGAAGATTTAGCAGATGTGATTGTATTTGCATATACAGCAGATAAATGTACTGTTCCATGGATAAGTGCCTTGTAAGTAAATCACCTTGGATCAGTGTAATTTGTTCTAATATAAGGATTGTACTTTTCCGAAAGTCTTTTGATGATAAGAATGTTGGATTGCTTCGAACCTTCCTTGAAAATGCTAATCTTAAACATTGCGAATGGTTCGCGAAATCATGTAAGTTGAACCGGCTCACATATAACACGAAATCTTGAACAATCGAAATTAATATTAGTGCATATATTGCTATCCATTATTAGTGATTATCATAACTATTTGACTAGGTCCCAGGTAAGAATGCATTTTTGATATGGGAATTTAGTTTGTACTAACATCTTAGATGTTGAACATCGCTCAGGGCCTCAAGTCTATTGTGGAACGAATTAATAGTATATCTAAAGCGACTCTCACTCCTTTCCACAAAGAATTAGTTAAAATGAGTTTCACATGCTGTCGATATTTAATTGGAATTGGCGCTGCTGAATATGATTATTTTCAAACAGGTTTCCGAGTAAGTTTATCTTGTAAAGAAGCTGATTTATGCTTGAATGGATATTAACGAAGCAAGATGGACCAATCAGAGATAGTGGAATATTTCTATTATTCATCCCAAATACTTATTAAAACTGGCAAGTACAAGAAGGCTAGCCAGAATTTAGCAATTGTAAGTCATATTTCCAAGAATGATGGTGTTAATATCTAACTAAATTAGGTTCTAGCCATTCCAGCAGATGCACCATTTTTCAAAGTCAAGTCGATTCGACAATATATATGTCTTCAGCTCATTGGTTCAGATAAGTTTATATCGTTCTCTGGGCTATTTGAAAAATATAGTATTCCGCAGCAGCCATTGTACTTGGAATTAGCTAGGAAGATAAAAGCCAAGGACATAGACTTCACAACAATTCACACATACGTTGAGAGAAATTCTAAAAAATTTGAGGAAGATGGAACCATTGAGCTCATTAAAATAGTTATAGATAGGACCATATACAGATTCATTGAGAATCTTCAAGAAAATGTCTTTTCTTCAATGGACCTGAAGTTCCTGGACCAGCAACGACTATCTGCAAATGGGGCCAGTACCCAATCATATATTTATAACCACATGCTATCTGGAGCATGGGATCAAGATAAATTCAAAGTATCTGAGACTGATGACTATAACATATACTTGGAATCTAGGGAAAATGCAGCTTCGGAGTATAACAACCGCCTTTTAGAGCTGATAAAAAAAGTGATAGATACAAGTGTTATAGCTGAAGAGGTGACAAGAAATCAGCTTGTAAGCAGTAAATTACAGAAGTCTTGCAAAAAATTAAGGGAGATGCGAAAGCAGCAAGAAAGTGATGGTTTAGCAGACTATGCTCAGATAATTGACAGAGATGGTCAAACTGTTAGCGGTTCTAATGCAGATGAGACTACAGAGAGGCTACTAAAAAGGAAACTGAATAATGCCGATACTAGAAGCTGGATACATTCGGAACGAAAAAAATGGAACGATTCTGATGATGAAGAGGAGATTGATATTGATAACTATACAAATGCGAATAAAAATGACAGACAGGATGTACTTATTGACATCGATACCGATGATATTATTAATGATGACGATCAGGATGATGAAACCAAATCTCAGGATGAAAGTGATAAGATGACATACTAGGTTGCAATTTCAAGACAGATCATTTTGGGTTCGTTGATAGATCCTTAACCTCTCTAAATGTAACCGGTATTTCTGATTGTAGTGATCTGGTCTCATCTTCTGGTAGCCCTAAGTTCTTCCATTCGTCTTGTGCCATTAGTTCACTTGATGTTAGATACCTAGTTCATATTTATATGATAAAAAACATAAAGAAATGCTATCAAATGCGTATATATCAAACACATACTTGTCCATTCTACATTTTAAGTACTTTTTAGCCAGTATTCTACACCCGGGTGCATTTGTGCCTCCTACTAATTTCAAACAACTGAGGTATTCTTTCATCACTTCGGAACACTCTCCGTCATGATCCAATGGAAACGAGCCTCGCTGCGGGGGAGTTGGTCTCCATGCTCCCATAGAAACACCTTCAGTTAGAATCTAAAATAACTCATTATTTTTTTCAACTTGAAAGATCTATTACATACCTGGTGCTGAGGCTGCAGACATAGTATATTGTTTAAGTGGATCAATAAAATTTGGTATACAGTATATGCTGAGTCCCATTATGCTTCATGCTTATGAGCCGCTACAATGAAGGAGGCCTACAATTATCACCCCATAGTTTCTGCTGCGAGTTCTTGAACAGACATGGGCTGGTTGCTATGACATTACAAGAATACAATGTTTATAAAAAATTAAAAGGTATCGCTTTAATTAGTGACGTCTTGGAGCTGACAATTTCCAAACTCTATAGCACCATTTATTTGAAGAGTGATATGGGCTTTCGTAGTCATCGTACAGTATATGCTCTCGGCTACTGTACGAGCAGCCATCTTCAGACCTTTAATGACTGTAGATGCAGCAAAATGGAAGAGTAATTGTGAAACTATAACATATTAGATTAGTTCACAACGGCACCGTTTAGTAAATATATGGAAATCTTTCATACATAATTCATAACTATAGTAACTTGCTACATCAAAGTCGACTATTTAATAAATAACAAAATCATTTTCTATTCCCAGTCTCTAAATAGGATAAGCGGCCTTCCGTGACATGTAGCCTGTCTTCTAATATGCGCACCCTTGCTTCTAACATCCTCACAATGTTCCAAACCGTAGCGTTTGAATCCTCCGGTTCAGTTGGTCGTCTATCTTGAAAGTACTCAGCTGGCGAAGCAGCAGTAGATTGCGGAACACTTTGGGAAGGTAAAGTGCTTCCCAAAGTGCTTGTGACACCCGTAAAAGGCGGCTGCTGATCTGACGGGTTTGGTTGTTGAGATTGTACAGATGATGAATTGGCTACTGGCGGGCCAGGTACACCAGAATGCCCATATGGCCTACTAGAAATAGGGGGCGGGAGAGCCAAAGTATGCACCATAGAGGGCTTATGAGTCAAAGACGGTGGCCTTGTAGTGGGAGGAGGAGATGTCTGTGGAAATATTGGCTTTAAAGTATTGTTGTTTGTATAAACCGTAGACGAATTCATACCATTATTGTTCGAATTACCAGATGAAACATTAATAGATGGTGATTGAGAGTTTCCATTATTCAGAGTTGTCGAAGTACTACATGGCTGTTCAGACAACAGCTGCTTCTGCTGTTGTGGCTGTGGCGGCGGTAGCGATATAACAGGTGAAGAAACACCAGAGTCTTTGAGATAAGAATCAAATTTGGGTCCGATAAGACTTGGTCGTATAACTGATAAATCAGTAGCATCTCTCATCTCTAGTAGGCCCCTTGATGGTTGTACATGTTGAGACTGAGTTGTTAATACAGGGAGACTTCGGTCTAAAACTACAACCTTAGCCGGTGGCTCATTATCATTAGTTCCTGATGTACCTAATGAAGGCACAGCAGAAGAAGAAGAATTAGAAGTACTGACGGGCGAACCATTGGTACCTTGATTGGATGTCTGAGCTGAATTATTCACCGCAGCAGCAGCAGCAGCAGCAGCAGATACACAGGGTCCTGAAGACTTGATATGACGAACGAGCGCATCCCCTCGAGCAAATCGACGACCACAGAGATTACAGACGTAAGGCTTCTCACCAGTATGTAACTTTAAGTGTCTCTTAAGGTCATGAAGACGCCGAAACTTGGAGGAACAAGTCTCACAAGTAAAGGGTCGCTCGAAAGAATGTGTTAAAAGATGAGATTTCAGGTTGTGATTTCGCGTATACGACTGAGGACAGTATGGACACGCATGTTTTCCAGGTTTATCGTTAGCTAAACTATTTGTACCCAGAGGAGAAGGGCTGCTTACAACGCCGTCTGCAAAATCTTCAGGGTTGGGATCGGCTGTGGCACGTGACGATGCGTCAACTTGCGCTTGCGATTTCTTGGTTTCCATCCTATCAATGTCAGAAGTTTGTGTGGTATCTCTGTCTGGAGACGTAAATTTAGAGAGTGAAACTTTCGCTTCGGATGACGTATTATCTATTAATTTAGATTGCTGCTTTATAGGTCTTGTTTCTTCATAATTTGTGCTGGTCGAATGTGCAGGTACTGAGATAGATTTGTCTGTAGAAATATGTAAATTTGCAGCATTGTTAATTTTCAGATGTGCTGGAAGAGAGGAATCTCTGTTAATTGTTTCCGTAGTATTTCCCATATGTTCACCTGTTCTCAGAATTAAAGTATTATCGTTATGACTTTTAGAATTGCCGTCAACTTCATGGCTGCCTGAGCTTTTGCCATGTTGTAAACTTGGAGCTAATAGATTGGGGGCTAAGTCGGTCATAACTGAAATGTTTGCCTAGATTATGACCATTTCAAAAGATATTTACATGAAATGTTTATAATTATATTACCCCTTGATCCACTCTCGACTCAGCATGAAATTTATGATTAAAATTATACATAATTGCATGATTTAACTCGTTATTTATATCAGGGCCCCCATTCTGACTGCTTGTATGGATTCATCACTTTATGTGGCTGTGGCGCCAAATCACGGGAATCGACGCCACTGGTGGTATCTATATCGAACGGCTGTGGCTTTGCTAACACTGTAGTAACACACCATCCTTCAACTTTAATCGAGTTCTCGATGCGAACTTATGGATATTCCAAGTTTATTAGTTAGTTGTCCCTGTTCGTCGCCAGTGCTAAATAGAGTTTATATATATGAGTTGCTACACTGATGAATTCTATTCTATATAATGCGTTACTCTATTCCTGCGTATATGTCTTAGATCTAAGGGCTTTGTTAGATTAAGTTTGAAATAGCCTCTAGCTGTACACTGTATGTGGCTCGGATTATTTTATCTATACCATATTCAAAGAACTTGCCGTTTCCGATCTCAGTAATATATTCCTTGGCTTACACTCTACGTAATTAAGTTACTGTTGGAGATAAGTGGCCATTATTAACATGTTACTACAGTATATGTATATGTAATTCGCGAGGCTCTTCGTTGGTTACCGTAATACAGTTGTGGTTTGGGCAACTACGTAACATGCATGTCAATTCTGTTAGTTAATCCGCGCTTTATTTCACATACATTTACTACATTTACTATTTTATATTGAAATGAAATTAGCGTTTATCCACCCCGATCTCGGCATTGGTGAGTACATTAGCATTTATAGATATAAGAAGAAAAACTAACCATAGGCGGGGCTGAGAGACTGGTGGTTGATGCTGCTGTTGGGTTGCAAAGGTTAGGCCACGAAGTCACTATATATACTTCTCATCACGACAGCTCACACGCATTTGAAGAAACTAAGGATGGTATGTCACTTGCGATTCCTATTTCTTAAATCACACTAACTTATTTATATTTAGGTACCTTGAAAGTTGTGGTCTTAGGAAATTCTATTATACCTCCTAAAGTTTTTGGAAAGTTTGCAATTTTATGCGCTATTCTGCGTCAATTACATCTCACTCTTGAGCTGATGAATAGGTCAGAAAGCAAAGAATATGATGTATTCATTGTAGATCAACTATCAATTTGTGTCCCCTTATTACGTGCAAATTTACCTGGAAGGATTCTATTTTATTGTCACTTCCCAGATCAGCTGTTGGCTCAAAGAAAAAGCATCGTCAAAAAGGTATACCGTGTTCCATTTGACAGACTAGAGTCATGGTCTACTGGTATTTCAGATGTAATTGTTGTAAATAGTAAGTTCACAAGATCAGTCTTTAGAAAAACGCTTGGGAGCATAAACAGAGAACCAAATGTATTATATCCAAGTGTCGATACCAAACAAGCATCTGAACCTTTAGAACCTCTTAACGGTGAGCTGCAAAAGTTTTTAAATGGCAGAAAAGTAATTTTGTCTATCAATCGGTTTGAAAGAAAAAAAAATATAGAGTTGGCAATCGATTCTTTTAATGAGGCGTTAGGATATCACTCTATTAATTCAGTTTTGTTGATTACAGGTGGTTATGATCCCAGAGTGGATGAGAATATTGGCTACTTGAGTGAACTAAAGGATTTATGCGATAAATGTGGATTGCAACACAAGACATTTTTACCCTCAGATACTGATTTTTCAGGTCTTCTGATGGAAGAAAGCCCAACAAAAGTAATATTCCTTCCTTCTGTGTCGTCTAGTGTGAAAAATAACTTGCTTAGAGTATCTGATCTTTTACTCTATACTCCTTCATTTGAACATTTCGGCATCGTTCCTTTAGAGGCTATGATTAATGGAACCCCAGTATTGGCTACAAATACAGGTGGTCCACTGGAGACCATAGTTGATGGCAAGACTGGATGGAATAGACCAGCCCAAGTAAAAGAATGGGCTACAGTAATTGATAACGTGCATACAAGTTTAACTGAACAAGAGCTGAAAGATATTGGAAAAGCAGCTGTTACAAGAGTGACAGAGTATTTTTCTATTGAGAAGATGGCGATAGAGTTTGAGCAACAAGCAAAGGAATCTTTGACTGTAAAAAGACAAAGTATAGAGCAATTTGTTGCTCTTTTAAAGACTATCTTAGTATTATTTTTTGTAATTAGTGTGGTTATCGTCTTTAAATTATTATCTTAGTTATATCTTTGGTGTATTATCTAGCAATTAATTTAATGTAATGAAAGTGTGATTATTATTACTTAATTGAATCACACATATTTTCAAACTCACAGCCATCTAAGAATATATTTTATTTTTCAAGAGTTCATTCTTATAGGTTAAAAAATAAATCATGACAAAAAATCCTTTTCATTACTAGTTTAGTCCTGCTCGAGTCATGAGCTAGTCTTCAGCATTCAGTTTTATGCAAATACATTAGGTCTACGTCATCGGTGCTTCGTGCTTATAACCTTGTCCTGTTTGAGAATGGTGGGGTATGCGGGTAGCTGCTTCAAGAACATTAACTTACTACTTCAGACATTAGCTAATAGTTGAGCGTGAAATCAATTAGATATTTATCAAATAGACCACAAAAATTCTAAAGAGGATCTAGGTATGCTCAATTTCCTAACAACAGAACATGTTTATGAAATCAAATCTGGAATCCGAATTGGAGTGGGATGGATGTTTTAGTTCTTAGAAAACCCCATCATTTAAGAGGACCAAATTAAAAAAAAAAAAAAAAAAAAAGAAAAAACTATTAATGCTATGGAGTCTGTGTGCGAACCGTGAATGGATCTGGAGCAATCACATTTGCGCGGTTGCTAACGATGCAGTGGGTTTTGAAGTTTTTCCACAACAAAATCCAGATATTTCTTTCCATCACTATCTTTTAGCAGGATGGGGTATTCCAATTAGTGAATTATTTGATTTAGAAGAACTCTCATATATGTCATCAGCTAAACCGCTACTCTTCTTGTGTCAAGTGTGCCATTTAACGCACCAGGGGTATCTCTTCCCCTCCGATTGCTGTAGCCATTTTTTAAGTAATTATAGTTAAATATAGTAATCAATAATATAGATACCAACCTATCTAGAATTTGTGATATATCCTATTTCTTTTTCCAGTCTGAAACTGTATTTGTTTCTTCTAACCCCACATTAACAGAAATTAAGCATACCTCTGATGCAGTAACCCCACTTTGCTCTACTCCCTCCCAAAACCTGTTAGCTCCTCCGGTTGCAAGATTTGAAATTATAAATAGCTACTTTAGGCTCTCCCATGTACACTAATTCTCATGAAACGTTTGATAAAGAGTAACAGTAGGTTACAGGTAAGGTGGGCATCTCAAGCTTGTAAAGAATGCCATTTAGTTAAGTAAAATGTGATATAGGTGAAAACGTTGATATGTGTACTAGATATAAAAGTAAGAATCTAGCTAACTGCAAACTTTTTACTCCTACGAGAGGGTTGTATCCTAGAAAGAAAATATCGCCTATTCAAGAATTTTAAAGTTATAACGGATTCTTAACAAATTCATTTCCAGTTACAGGCATTGTTGGTAGTCCACCAAAAGAGTACAAAGAACGAGCTGCTGGTGGATCGTCAATGTCATTGTCGTACACCACTCAAAATGCTGCATTTAACTT
This sequence comes from Sugiyamaella mastotermitis, assembly GCA_030572735.1. Classification (NCBI taxonomy): domain Eukaryota; kingdom Fungi; phylum Ascomycota; class Dipodascomycetes; order Dipodascales; family Trichomonascaceae; genus Sugiyamaella; species Sugiyamaella mastotermitis. Next base: position 101,509 of record JAJMBN010000032.1, read on the forward strand.
ACTATCGATAATATCCAACCCCCTGCTATGATATCTAAAGAATTCCTTTCGTTTTTGGGGAAATCTTCTCTATTGAGTATGTTACTTCGCAAAGTCACTGATCGCGGACATGTAGGACTGAGTCTATCTAGAGACTCCAATACTGTTATACAATGAACCAGTATAAGCTTTTAGACTATCATTCAGTGGTGAAAATGATCGATGTATCAGTATAAAAGGAATTATTTGCGAGTTATTTTAGAAGTGTGCATCCATACTGCCCATCATACACAGACGATTTTTGCCCAGCAATATGAAAATGGAACTATAGATCTATTATTAATTAATGCAGCCTATTTTGCTGCATGCTATAATTTCCCGATATCTATTTTGCATCGTTCTGGGTTTATGATAGGAAAGCTGCAAAAACTTCATTTTATCAAGAGGAGTCTAAAGGGATATTTGATACTGGTAAGGAAACTAACATTACTATGATATTGCAAAGTACTTTCTTGTTATCATTTTGGCGAGATGGACCGAAGGATGTGTGTGGACCACCCGAGGCTGGCTTGCAATGGCTGTGAACATTGCTGAAGATATGGGTATTCATAGATCCATCAAAAACTCGGATTTTCAATGAGAGTCCGGTGTCATTTAAGGATAATTTGGTGGTATTTGGTTAAAAGATATTGTGAACTCAATTACACTTGGTTGTTCACAAAAGATTTGTAATCTTCAATGTAATGTCGATGATCTCACACTAGATGATTCTGAATTCGACCAAGATCCTGAAACCCCAATATTTGGTACTAAGAACATTGTGAAGTGCTTAGTTCTTATTGAAATAACAAAACTGAATGTTTTAATGATGGATTTTTTTTCAGTGCTAGATGCGATCGTTTATCAGATTTAAAACCAAACATTGAGGAATATTACTTAAGCTAATGACCTGGAGAGATCAAATTCCTTTTAACTTAGAATGGAGACTCTATTCTAATAATACATCCGCAATGCTTATGTCAATGATGTTCCATAATATGATGGTTTTTATGTATAGACCACGAATGGTTGATTCCGAACTGGGGGAAGAGTGTTCATTGGAGAAAACGGTCGCGTCTGCTGCTGCTGCTGCTGAAATTACTATTATGGCATCTAAGTTAAGCGTGGCAGATTTATCTATAACTTTCCTACAGGATATTTATTCAGGTCGTAACGGCAATGGTAGTTTTGCCAGCTGATTGTGAATCAATATACCACCTACGGGTAAGCTCCAATATGTCTGCAATGCAACTATAGATGTGTATGATGGCATTAAAACAGGTGGTTCATTCATGGGATCATGCGGGGTGGCTTATCAGAATGCTTGAGAAAATTCAGAACGAAAAAAAAAAAAAAAAAACAATTCTGCTTCCCCTGAAGAAACTGAATACATGAACATCAAAGGAATATATAGATGTAATAGAATTATTATATATCACTAAGTAACTCGGTTTAGTGGTTGTCAATTTATATGACTATGATTTTTCAATAAACTGACCAAATGCTTGAAGATGATAAAAATCTTATGAATAAATAATAGTAGCGTGGTCTACCATGATTCTAAAGTAATTTGGATAATCAAACTCATTGCTTGTTAGTTGCCATCTGCTGCTGGAGCTGAAGCTGCTTCTGTCTTTGTAGCTGTTGCTGCTGCAACAACTGACGCTGACGCTGCTGTTGAAGAAGTTGGAGTTGTTGCTGAGATGTGATACGAACCCCAGTTGATTGCTGTTGTTGTTGCTGAAGCTGGCGAAATTGTTGCTGTTGTTGACTGGGTTGCTGCTGCTGTTGTTGAAGTTGTTGTGGTTGCTGATTCTGCTGCTGCTGCTGCTGTTGTTGTTGTTGTTGCTGCTGTTGTCTCTGTTGTTGTTGAGCCAACAACGCTGCCTGCTGACGAGCTTGTGCCAACTGGGTCGTTCTTTGAAGTGACGGTGGTCTTACAAAGTGCAATATTGTTGGTGTCTCCGGATTAAAGGCTGTAGCTCGGCCTAAAATGCGTCCAAGGCCAGAAGGTGGTGAACCTTTGGGCAATAGAGCATTTGCAAACATCTCTCGCATTCTGAAAAATTTTGTTTTAATAGATGAAGGAAATATAACCCGTCGCTCTAAAGGTGCAGCATGCGCTCGTCGAACTCCCTCCATGACCTGTAATACTTCCTCTTCCGGGTTCAATGGAGAACCACCTAAAGCTTCATTATCATCAGCAAGCTGTTGAGCTGTACTAAGAGAAGCCAACTTAACTTGATTCTTCCTTTGATATTGAGCTAGTAATATGTCATATGGTGCAGATCTACCTTGTACAGCTCGTTTGGCACCCATTGAATGGGTTTTACAAGTTAACGAACGAGCACACAATTGGCCATTACCGAGGGGTACACCACACTGCTTTTCAACATCAACTGGAGCTTTAGATTTTGGAAGTGGTTTCTGTTTCTCTTTCTTAGGCTTCTTCACTTTTTCAACATCTGATTTCTTAGAGGCGACTTTTTGAGATTTTTTAGCACGTTTTGTATTTGCTACCGATTCTGCAAGAGATCCATCTGAATCAATGCTATCAGCTCGCTTTCGCTTGGTTGTACTTGTATCTGTTTCTAATTTAATATCAGTCGAAATGGTATCACGAGTATTATGGAGCTTAGGGCACATTAAATCGATATGGTACTTTAGAGCGGTTGTGAGAAACGGCCTTTTACAATGAGAACATAAAACATAGTCTAAATCAGTTCCAAGAGGATTAATAGGAGATAAATTCGCTCTTTCCCATACTGATAGTCGAGGAGCTGAGTTATTCTTAAAGCTATCTTTTTTTCTTAGTTCAATGTCTTGTAATTCAAGGTATTTTACATAGTCTTGCCAAACAGGACCATTGCCTGACTTAGACTGCTGGCCATTCGAACTAGCCTTAACATTAACAATAACCTGTGACACATCAGAAGCTTTACCAAATGCTTTTTCTAATAGGCTTATATCGCTAGTGCTTAAGCTATTTGAGTGCTCTGATGCTGCCATGATGATCCGTATAAAGTATTTTTTTTGTCGGTGCCGTAAGTATTTTTCACTTTTCCAACAGCTCTAGCAAACTAGATCCTAGTTAACTTCAGTTTCCTTTTCCTCCGATCCAGAAAAAATAATTAGAATAAGAGTAATTAGAACAGTTAGAAGAGAAATATATCCGGTCCAGAGCCAGTTGTAACTCTTGAATATATGTGATGTCGTTTTAAAGACCGATTTATCTCTAATCGTCGAAGGGTTTTTTTTTCAGTAAACTTAAGTTAAGCTACGCTAATGATCTCAATTTCTGAGGCTGATACTGACTTGGGCTGCTTGGGCTGGGACAGGAACAGGATGCCTCAGTCACAATGACTTAGAGCAATGCTACCTGCAGCGATCATTTTAAGGGGGCTGCTAGAGAATAAAGCAAGCTATTATATAGTATGGAATTGTTAATTATATTGTGCCACTAATTTCAATAAAATGAAATAAAACAAAACAACATAAAAATATTATTAGCGTATATACATGAACAAATTAGAGATTCGAATTTAGTACTTTATCTAACTGTGCCTTCGGAGCTTCTTGAAAACATCTTTTACCAAATGCGATATCCCATAGTAATTATTAGGATCTTCTTGGTAAGAGACTGAAGAACTGTGCAGTCCATTTTTGTCAATAGAAGGAGGTGGACGGATCTCGGGGGGGATCATATAATTTTGGACCGCTTCTGGTAAACCCTCTGCAACCGACTTATAACACAGTTCAAGCTCTTTATTTAGGTCTAAATAGCCCTTTCTGGCAGTTGACGGTGCTTGTAAATTATAGCCTCTAATTATGCTATTAATATCTTTAATCATCAACTCGTGATAACTTCTTTCATTTAACTCCCATATCCTATCTCGTAATCTGTCTGGGGAATTGCTAAGCTCTTTTATCAAATATTCCTTAGCAAGTGAAATGGCCCTTTCAACGTTGTGTGGGGTAGATTTGTCAAACTTCACTTGTTTCAATATAATAGTTGTCGCCCGTTCCCTCCATCGATCTGAAAGAATTATTCGAAAGTTGTTAATCTCGGTTTTCAATTTCTGTTGCTTCTCAATCCAAGGTGGAGCAGCACCCTGTCTTAGGATCATCTTATTCAAGATATATTCGGTGGTATCAATAAATGGAGATGATGTATGGTGGTCGTTCTCAATAGGTTTACCACGAGGTATATTATTAAATTGACCCCTGGCCATAGCATCTTCTATCCTCTGAGATGCTAATGAATTAATAGCCGAAAATGTAGATGGAATGCCACTAGGTCCAAGCAGGCGCTCCTTATACATATCTGCAAAAGAGGGCCCTTTTTCAATTTTCAAATACTCATCAGCAGCTTTTGCCTTTTCATCATCTAGGGAAACTTTTTTTAAACTATAATCAAGCGATAACTCCCTTGCTTTTGACAACCTTTCAGATCTGGAAACTGGTCTTCGTCGTACTGGAGCTTGCACTCCAGTACCCGAAAGAGGCAGGTGTGCATCTGAGAGCATTCGAAGGTTGGCATCATGAATAGATTCATGTCCAGTCCACGGTGCTGATTCTGCTATATCTCTGGCAAGTTTAGGAGTATAAGATGGGATTTTAGTTGCTGAAATTCTTTGTTGGTTATTATATTGGAAACTGGAATCTTCAACCTTTTTATAAATTTCATTAATAATGACCTTGGGGCCTGCTAGTGGATCATCTTTCAATGGTTTACTTTCCTCAGCCAACTCAGCTAGCCTTCGCAGCATATAACCTTTATCATCTTGAAAGAGGATATTACATTTATTGGAAAAGGGCCTCTGAAAACTCACGATTCGTCTCATGTACGTTTTATACGATCAATATGGTTTTTGCCTAATCTTTAGTATTTATTTATGACCGCTACATATACTAAATATTAGGGTTATACCCTACGGCCAGCTGGAATCTGATAAGATAAGCGACTTACGTACAAGCGTAGTCCACCCCCTGAGCATAAGGAACACAAAAAGTATCATATATTGGTATATACTAATGAACTTAAATTACTTGACCATTTTTAGCGTTTCTGTTGAAACGGGTATCTTCTGGATTGAAGCCACCTTCTTCTGAACCATATTGAGCCCACTCTGGGGTTGGAGCAATATAATCCATAGCAGTGAAATTCTCATCACCAGATTCTAATAACTTAAAGAATTTTTCATAATCGATATTAGTATGCCAAACATCATTAATCTTGAACTTTTTCTGCGCCAATAAGATACAGCAACTGTGTGCATGCTCAGCAGCTATACCATATTCTAATCCTCGAGATGCCAAAGTATCGTTGAGTTTTTCTACAAAGTCTTTCACTTCTTCATAAAAGGGTACGTTCTGCATAGTAAGAGGATTACTCTTAGAGGTACCACAGTATGTGACACCCTTCACCTCGATGAAGCTTGGAGTACCACGCTCAACCAAATCGGCATATCCTTCGTGTTCATCGATATTGAAATCTTTTACTAATGTGAGTCTGAAAACTGTTCTCTGGGTTTTCTTCTCTCTCAAAATATCCAAACATTTCTCCATTCTTTCCCAAAAATCTCTATGAAGAGGACGATCCACTTTTTTCAAGGATTCCTTGTTACTTGCATCGATAGAGACGTAAAGCTGGGTAACTCTCTTCAAATTAGCCAACTCGTCCGGATGCTGAGCATTACAAACGAGGAAACTGGAAATATGCCGCTCGTGCAACATAGACACGAATTCATTGATGTGGGGATAAAAAATTGGTTCTCCAACAAGAGACAATGCACAGTGACGGACAGTAAAGGCTTCAGCAAATCTAGATGCAACAACCCCAGGTACACCCTTGAGCTGCTTAATCTTTTTATAGTGACCCTCCAAAGCCCCCTTTAGAATAACCTCTGGGGGGTCAACTTGCCATCTCCATGTAGTTCCAACCGGATTGGTACCATGACGCCAGCAAAATACACACTTGTTAGAGCATGAAAGACTTGGAGTGGCTTCCATACAAAGATGGCTTTTAATACCATAAAACGAAAACTTGTAACAGGAACCTCTACCACGAAGTGCAGATTTGGTCCATCTACAGATCTTAACACCTGAATGAGACCCAACAACGGTATAACCTTGCTTAGTCAGTGACTTAAAAGTGGGCGAGTCTTTGGCAACCATCTCTTTAGTAGAAGTCGTAAAATCGAGTTCTTCTTTCTGAGAGTCCTTAGATCTCTTTATGATGCTTCCCATATCTTCAACATCAACAACACCAGAGTCAGCATCTTCCTCTTCCTCATCATCAGAATCCACGATATCCCCAGCAATTGCAGGACTAGGATCACGAAGAGTATTCTCTAAATGATGCAACCATTCGTTCAACTTCTCTTCACCGTCAGTTTTAATGCATCCCGTTCCAATGGGAAATACCCTTTTTCCTCCTAGCTTTCCAAGAAGCTTATCTACAATGTGTGCTTGGTAACAAAACTTGGACTCTTCAGGCCATCCTTCGGAATCTCCCAGACCGAAGACAGAGAAACCTGCAAGTTGATTCAATGGTCTTGAGTCAATTCTAAAATCAGTATAAGTCTCCTTCAAAGATTCGATAAAAAAATCCAAAGGACTTTCTGTTTCGTAAGAGGGAACAACTAATAAATAGACATAGTTAGTGTACTGGCTAGGATTAACGAAGTATGTATCCAGATCCTCAACATAATCAATATTTATAAGCTCTGGCTTATCTTTACTAGTGGAAATCGCAGTGATAGCTTCATACACTTTTTTGGCGTATCTTTCACTAGCACCAGTGAGAGTGGAATAGAACACAATAACTTTTGAGTCGATAGATGGTAGAGAAGCTGTTAGAGCTTGAGCTTTTTTGGACTTTGCAGCAGCAGCACCAACAAAACGCTTTGGACCCTTACTAGACTTAGTAGATTTTGCATAACTCTCGGTGAAATCTACTGGAATCGGAGCTGGCAAAGATTTTTTTTCAATTTGGGTATTTGTCTTCTCAGAAATAACTGACTTTTGAGCCAAATCTGATTTGTAAGATGATCCATGACTTAGTCTGAGTCTTGAAACTACCATTACCACAGTTAAAATGGCCAAAATTGACAACCTATACTCATGCCAGAGATCTAAAACCTGGTCTACAATTACAGAGCTCATTTTTCCCAATAAGAGTAACTAATAGTACAGTAGGCTGATGATCCAAAGATGTAAAAAATGAAATTTTCGATGAGCCGCTAATCATGAAAAATTAAACCTAACATCACTCCTTACATGCCTATAAAGTAAAGATAGTTACACTGTACGTTAAGTTGAAGTTAACACTGTAACAGTTAAGTTAACTTACAGTGAGTAAATTACAAGCAAGTTACGGTCTGAAGTGCCTATGGCTTGTTATGATAGTATAATTCTGGCTGCAAGTCAAGTTTCTGGATGACAACATAAGATTTATTTGACTAATCTACTTCGTGTTTTTGGTAGCTGACTATTGTTAATTAGACTAGAGCCTTTAATATGTATAAGTAGAATTAATGTAGAATTATTGTTTAGATAATATCACAGAACAGAATCTTTAGTTTTCTTATGGGTTTTCTAAGAAAGGATATTATTATGTCCAACTCTTCTCAAGTTTATGGGACGTGCCGAAGTCGATGTATCTGTTTATCTTGAACATCCTAATATTCAAAGTTATTTACTGTAATAGTGCTAAGCAAGCATCTCATTTGAATAATTAAGATTATTGAATTATACAGGAAAGATTATCTTTAAAAGTTCCCTTTCAAACAACACAGCCAATTTTGCATAACTATTATTGCACTTTTTTTTAATTGTGCCCAAGTCAACTGGTAAGTATGGGAAGGAGGCATAATAATTATTTTCGTAGTAATACAAACTATTTTAGGAGCAGTTAAAAATTATTGGGAAAATTAAGACTATTATTGGACAATAATTATAACGAACATTGGAATAATTATAATTAACATTGGAATAATAATATTAACAGACCCTTGCCAGGTTTAATATATAAATGGTCTTTATCTCTTCCCTTCCTGTTCCTATTTTATTATCAAAGAATTTTCAAGCAATTAAACAACAATCCTTTATTTTGTTTATCAAGCTAGATAGATAGCTCACAAAGAAAACTTTTTTGAACTAATTTACCTAGTCTCTAAGTGATTTTATTTTTCAAACTTTTAATTTCTCAGACAATGTAAGTATAAGAGACAAATACCTTTTTGATTTTATTATTGATCATGACCTAACTTGTAAAGGTTGTATATGGATTTAGAAAGACAAAGGGAAGACTCTAGTTGAATTGAACGAGGTTATATGGGTAAGTACAAAATTCATCCACTTGACAGCAAATTAGCGTACTTGCTACTCTTGATGCTGGCAAGTAGATGCAACTCAATCCTTCCGATTGAGAAAAATATGATCACCTCAGTTGAACTGGACAATGACAGAATTCTAGTCGAGGGGGTCCACACTGTGGGACGTATTTTTTAGGAAACTCTTTTCTTGATTTTGGTCAAGTAGATGCAACTCAATTGACTCCAATTGAGAAAAATGTGATCATCTCAGTTGAACTGGACAATGACAGAATTCTAGTCGAGGGGGTCCACGCTGTGGGACGTATTTTTTAGGAAACTCTTCTCTTGGGTTGGTCAAGTAGATGCAACTCAATTGACTCCAATTGAGAAAAATGTGATCATCTCAGTTGAACTGGACAATGACAGAATTCTAGTCGAGGGGGTCCACGCTGTGGGACGTATTTTTTAGGAAACTCTTCTCTTGGGTTGGTCAAGTAGATGCAACTCAATTGACTCCAATTGAGAAAAATGTGATCATCTCAGTTGAACTGGACAATGACTGGGACTTTAGTCTAGGAAATCCACGCTGTGGAACACTGTGGGACATAGCTCGGTAGTTGTCGGATATTATGTCTTTTATAATTCTTGTTCAATTCAACAGTCAATGAAAATTTTTGTGGATGCAAAAAAGTGAAATCAAAATTTATGGACTTTAATAGATTTGCTTCATACATTCACTTTGGTTATTTTGTTTTCTCTTTCTATCCTTTTATCCATTTCGCTTTTATTCTTGTCCTTCATTCTTTTCCCCTTTCATTATCGTCGCTTTCATTTCAATCACCTTTTATTGTTAACTTCTGCTATACCTAGCAATTATTAATAGTGAGTACTTGAACAGAAGTTTATAGAATAATACTAACAGCCAGAATATATAGCCTCCATTCTGAGGTTTTATATCTCCCACATCGCTTTTTATCTCTTCATTTTTTTATCATTGGCCTTTCATCATTCACATTTCTTTCGGCATCTTTTCGACATCACTTCAACATCTTCAACATCTTCAACATCTTCAACATCTTCAACATCTTCA
>JAJMBN010000033.1:0-109954 GCA_030572735.1 Sugiyamaella mastotermitis
GACTAGAATTCTGTCATTGCCCAGTTCAACTGAGGTGATCATATTTTTCTCAATTGGAGTCAATTGGGTTGCATCTACTTGACCAAAATCAAGAGAAGAGTTGCCTATAAAAAAATATGTCCCACAGCGTGGACCCCTCAACTAAAGTCCTTGTCATTTTTCAGTTCAACTGAGATGACCATATTTCTATCAAGTGGATGCAAAACTAGCATAGTTATCCAGATCAACTCGTTAAATTCAGCCAGCATCTTCCCTTTGTCTTTCTAAATCCACATACAATCTTTTCTGAGGAAGCAAGTTAGTTCACTATCAATAATAAAATCAAAAACATAAAACATATATTTGTCTCTTATACTTACGTTGGATGAGCACCGAAAAGTCTGAAATAAACAACTTTGAGACATAGTAAAGTGGGAGAAAAAAATATCTTTGTCAGCTGTCCAGCGTTATTTCAAGCTTGAAAAACAAATAAGTGATGGTATTTAATATTTGAAAACTCTTTGATAATAAGATAGGAACAGGATAGGAAGAGATAAAGAGCATTTATATATTAACCCTGGCAAGGGTCTCTTGATATTATTATTCCAATATTAATTATAATTATTCCAATATTCATTATAATTATTCCAATATTCATTATAATTATTGTCCAATAATTGTCTTAATTCTCCCAATAATTTTTAATTACTCCTAAATAGTTTGTATTACTACGAATATAGTTATTATGTCTGTCTATACTTGTCAATTGAGTGGAATAATAGTTATGCAAAATTGGCAAACCGCGTTCTACCGAGCTTTAAAGGGGATTTTCTAACGATAAGCTTTCCCGCATAATAATCTTAGTCAAATGAGCTACTTTCTTGACACTAGTACACTGAATGACTTGATATTAGGATATTAGGATAATTTACATCGACTTCCACATGTCCCATAAATTAATAAGTTAACAGTAAAATGTTACAGAACACCGGTCTACGAAATCTTTGTCAGCTTTTAGCCAGCTTTACAAACTCTGGGGTCATAAAAATATTTTGATAGATCATAGTGCCTACCCAGGTTATTATCCGCATTGATAGTGTCGAAAGATAATAGTACTATTCCTTTCGTAAAAGTCGATGAATCATGCAATTCTGAGGTGACAATAGTTAATGTGGTGCGTTCTTTAAATTTTTTAAATAGTTTCTGATAATAGCGGATATATCAGCACCCTATATTAGAAATAAATATAGTAAATAAAAATATTATAGGATATTTTTTCAACATGATTACAAAGGTACTTGGTGACAATTACCTTATTAGTCTTCACTAATCAAGTTAGGATATTTATACGATCTTCCAAAGCGACTTAAAGTGCCATAGAATATTCCCTCGCTCTCACGCCATGAAAAGTTATTAGAAACAGCATACTCGTTTCTTTTGCAAAAAATGTTAAGGCATTTGTATCTCGATACCAATATCGATCGAGACCTCCGAAAGACATGTTCCGGCTGCCATTTGATGCATTATATTCTACACTGGTCGCTCCATCATGATCTTGTCGAAGTACTCCTCCCGTTATTGGCCTATTTGCAATCTTTATATATATATATTAATGCAAGGTTCGGTACTCTTTCATTGAATATAATATTGACCATTCCTGGAAAAACATTGAACACAATCACACCCTGGCCATGGCTGGCCCAATTATTTTTCACTTGTACGGAAATCACTGTGAAATTTGAAGTCTTGAAATCTTGGACATTCTTGAAGATCTTTAAGCGGTTTTTGCAAACAAATTAAGCAAAGCAGCTCTCTTTCCCTGAGCACCGTGTTATTGGCAGCTTTTAATACAGGAATAAGACAATCCACCCCGTTATGGTTTGATCTGCATTTGATACCGTATCCTTTATAAAACGCCAATTCCAGCTCTGGTATATTTGTGTCTGAATTAACTTGTATCCAATGATTGAACTAAATCCAACAGTTAGATAATTGTAACGCGGGATTTGGCGCGGGGTTTTGCAGAAGAAACTCGTCAATTTTGTCATTCAATCTTCAACTGTTACAAAATTGTATTGGATTCGATGATCAGGTATAAAACTTCCATTCAATAAATTCCAATTGTAAATATGGGCACCATCCTCTTTTAAATAAAATAGAAGCAAGATACGGGCCAGCAGCTCTCCTCTATAACCACCAATCGCTATTCCTTCCAGACACAAAATCAGATATCAAGTCACTACTACCTGAATCGTGCTTTCCATTGTCAAAGTAATATCAGTGGAATCCCAGGCCATTTGAGATTTTTGGATTTGTATCAATGCTTATTTATGAAATTTTAACAAATTTTTGTTGTTTTAGTCATAGAAATATTGTAAAAGTTACGTAGAAATTCTCCATAATGCAGTAGAAGCGTTAGTTAAGTCACTAAGTGTTGCATATGCGTATTTCCACCAGGGGATAATGTAAGGTTACCATTGTTAAGTTAACTCATAAGTTACTACTGTAGCAAGGTGCAGCGGCTACTAGTCGCTTACAGTGTTACACAATAACTTAGGCTCTTCAAGTATGTAAGCGTCAGACCTGAGCCTGGAACTGGGCCTCTTACTATGAGGCTGGTGTAACCAGTTGAGTTTGCAAAAGCCATCTATAAAGCGGCTAGTGGTTATTGAGCGATGATATAAAGGTGAAATGTGATCTTTAACCTAAAATGCCATGACGAGTTTATCAATAATTGAGCATCAAAATGCTATTTTATATTCAATTGAACAAAATCCGGTGACTTTAGTTATTGGAAATCCTCTCAGTGGCGTTTATACGCACTTACCACCTTTTTTAAACGATGCGTCCACAGGAAAATTAGCCATTGTCAGTAATGAACCAAAGCTTCATGCTTCATGGTTGACAGCAGCAATGAAAGAAGATTCAGTGGGTGGAATAGTAGGACTCAGATTGCCTTTGGAACATATTAACAGTTCATCCACAGCTATTGTATATATGAGTGCGGAAATGTTGCTAAGAGAAGCTTTGGACAAGCCATTGCTAGATGACTACGATATCATACTAATAGAGAATATCGAGCTTAGAGAATCTTGGTGTGATACTTGTATAGGATACCTGAGAAAAGTTATAAATGCCCGAAAAGACTTGAAAATTGTTCTTCATAGTGTTGTTGATGATGTCGTTGCTCAATTGGAGAATGTGTTTTCCAAAGAGCAAGTATCTATTGTTGCAGTTGACAATCATCAAGATGGTTTTCCAGTCGATGTACAGTATACAATCGAGCCCATCTCAAACTATATTCAAACTACTGCGGAAACTATACTTAAATTACACAAAAGAGAACCCCCGGGGGCCGTCGCTGTCTTTCTAGCTAGTAGCTCTGATGTAAAACAGATGTTGGATATGATCAGAGGAATATCGGGACTAGTCGTTGTTACATATCAATCTGGTAGTAGTGAAGATATCCTAGATGCGAAAACCAACTCAGATAGATATATTTATCTGATTAAAGATATATCCTTGGCCTATGATTTGACTCTATTAACTAAGGGCAATGTTCGCTATGTCGTTGATTGTGGTTTAACAAGTTTAAAATGGTACGATGTTAACTCAAATGTCAATTCCACTCTGACATATCCTATATCAAAATCACAAGCTGAGCTGCGAAGAGTAGTTGCCAGCCATGGTTCTGGGCCGGGAAAGTGTTTTAGAGTTTACAATGAGAAGTCTGCTGTAAGCCTGCTTACAGAGGGCAACATCGCCCGGATCATAGGCGATAACCAATTGCCCAATATCCTATTACGTCTGAAAACACTTGGTATTGATAATATTGCAAGATCGTTTAATTTCATCACACCTCCTTCGGTTGAAGCTGTTGCTTCGGCTCTAGCAAGGCTTAAATGGCTAGGTGCTGTGGACGAGTTTGGAAGTGTGACGACAGCGGGAGAGAGAATGTCGATGTTGCCTGTTGATGATTTAATGCTAGCCAGGGCTCTGGTTTTATCAGCAACTGAGTCTATGAGTTGTTTCAATGAGATGCTTATGATAGTATCTGTAATCTGTGCTGGCGGCCTTCGTGCGATACTTCGTAAAGCTGATGAGGCGAGAACTCAAAGTCGGAAATTCTTTGCCAGTGAAGGCGATTTCATTACTATGCTTAATATTTTTGCACAGTACAAAGATATTAGTACACAGAGGAGCTCTATAAAATGGTCTTACAACAATGGACTTTATAATGATGCTCTTATTAGAGCTGATAATATGCATTCCATTTTATTAAACCAAATCAAAAAGTTACAAATGCCAATATCTACCTCAACAGACTACGATTCTCTGATTGAACGAATCCAACATTGTATTGCCAGAAGTTACACTCTCCAAGTAGCTAAGCAAAAGGGTCCTTTTGATGATATATTCATCCAGATGACAGCTGCAGATGAATCAATTGAGCTAAAGCCTGATCAGTTTAGCGTATACCGAGATATCAACAAAAGTCTTCCATCTCCTTGGATAGTCTACCAGGGAATGGAAGAAGGGACTGACGGTGTATTGTACATATATGGCCTAAATATGATTACTCGAAAAATGCTTGAACCTGGTTATTATAAAGAAATTTCCAACTAGTCAGGGGTGCCCATCTTTATTATCCGTTATCTTTTGATCGGATACCTCGGTCCTAACCCTGGCATCGTCTAGATCGCTTATTGGAAATTACGCTTGATACAAACGATAAGGTCATCCTAGTAATATGGCTGATGTAGGTTACTTTTTTATGGAGAATACATCGATTGATGGAAGGGGTCAGGAAGACTCGGGCTCTTATTTAATACAACCGACTTCTGGAGCTGGTCCTGTTTCGTCATTACGGCGTAAGTTTTATAAGGAACGGCCGTGCGATGGCTGTAGGCGAAGGAAGACCAAATGTGCATTTTTAGAAGATGAAAATACATGTGTTGTGTGTAAAACGCGTGGAGGGGAGTGTACCTTTGTAGAAGAACCTCACCGTCGTAAGAAGAAAAAGGATAGTAATGGTGGTACTTCAAATGGGTATGTAATTCATGGTTATATCATTGGTATAGGATTACTAATATTTTAGCTCAAAGTCTCCTGACGGAAATGTAAATGGAAACTCAAAGTCCAATGATAAAACTGTTCAAGAGTCTGAATTAGTGGGAGATTATGCTGCTTTAAAGGGTCCTTCTCTTCTGAAGAAAACTTTGGGTCTACAGAATTCGAGATATTCGGTTTTAATTGGTGCTACTAATATTCTCGATCCATCTTTTCTCCAAATGGCCCAATTCAATAGACGAGAAGAAGCTGAGGCAGAATTACCTCCAGGATATCGTTTACGGCGAGCATCGGATGATACGATGTTTTTAATGCATGAAGATTCTGATGTATACGGATTTGAAAATATTCGTAAGGAATGTGATGCTATCGAAGAAGTAGTGGCTCCATATGGAAAAGACTTGGTGGAGCTATATTTCAGAATTGTTCATCCTGCATATCCTATCTTACATAAAAAGGTTGTTTTAGAAAAGTATGAGCGGTCTTATAGAGAATTTTCGCCCCCTTTACTAGGGTCTATCTACGCCTTAGCATTGACTTGGTGGTCCTATGCTCCTAACTTACCGTTGGATAAAAAACCAAACGCTGATGTCCTTGATGAATTATGTCTACGATCTTTTACAGAGGTTATGAAGCGTCCAAAGTTATCTACCGTCCAGGCAGGGTTACTGATTTTGCAAAAAAGACGTGGCACAGAGGCTTGGCCGATTGTAGCGCAAGTGGTTGCTATGGGAGAAGAAATGGGTCTTAATCTTGATTGCAGGGAGTGGAGAATACCTCGATGGGAGCGTAAACTACGAAGAAGACTGGCTTGGGCTATTTGGGTTCAAGACAAATGGTCTGCGTTGTATTTGTCCAGACCGTCACATCTGAATTACCGAGATAACTGGCTTGTGAGTCATCTTACTGATGAGGATTTTCCCGACAAACCTTCAGAACAGCCAGAAATTGAGGGAAGTAGTGATGTTAATAATGGGCGATTAATATTTCAATATATGGTATATCTTACTGATATTGTTGACAATATTTTAAGGTCGCTTTATTCAGCAGTGGCTGTTCGGGACATCACTTCGACTGATATGATTCTTTCAATAGCAAAGCCTCTTCAGGAGCGATTAAGGGAATGGGTGCGGTCACTGCCAGAAGATATTCGTATGAGTAGCATTCGCAGTAGAAGATTTTCTTCGAATGGATACTTATATTTGGCATATCTAGCAGCAGAGATCGCTCTTCATAGAAGGATTATCCATTCATTAACATCCGATACAGCACCAGATATTGTGGTGGTATGCCGAGCTGCTGCCAAAGAAAGACTTTCTGCTGCCTTGGAGTTTATGAATAATTTACGACCCGAGCATGTACAATCATTCTGGCATTCGTCAAGCTCATCTAATTTTGCGTCTATTGGAAGTTTTGCGGCATTAATGCTGGTAACAAGTCAAAGTGAACAAGAATCGAGGTTCTTTGAAACTACGCTTAAAAATTACAGATGGATTTTGCGAGTCTCTTCGGTTGGCTCTGAGCAAATGATAGATGCTCTACAAAAGTTGGATCTTGTATTGTCATTTTTCCCATATTTAAATGACAACAGATTTAATATACAGCACACTCCAAAAGAAGATGATAGCGAGTATTCTGAAGATATTGACGGTGAAGAGAGCTTCTTAGGTAGAATCGGTGATGAAGAAGTTCTTGGATTACCAACATCGTTTTTCCAATAAGCAACAAAAAGAGCAAACAATTTAAATTTATAGAACTATATAACCGTATGTAATGTTTATTTATTATTTCTTTTCATCCGGGTTAATGACGACCTGTTGTTCAACACCTTCTAATGAATCTGCTCGTTCTAACAAAGTGTCAGGATCTTGTATTAAATTAGGAGGAGCTCTAGGCTTTTCTTTTCCTGTTGCAAGTTTAAGCAAATATATCAAAACATCCCTGCTTTCATAAAGTGGATAGAATGTGATATAAATGGCAGCTAAGAAAGTCCAGATGAATATCACCACTATCCAACCTCTGAAAAAGCTTTTTGAAAATATATAGTTGACTCCAAACATGGGGAGAGGCATAATTAGAATCAAAGCAGCAAAAATAACAAATGCAACAATCATACCAATTTTCATTGCTTTATCAAGATGAATTCTTTCTTCAGCTGTAGCAAGTTTCATTTCTTTTGCTTCTTGAGCTGTAGCATCATCTCCAACGGTAAATTTTTCATCCAGTGTTTCAAAATCGAAGTCATCAGGTTTAATATAACTGATTATAATGATATAAAACAAGGCAGAAAATAGTCCTACAAAGTTACCAACAGCATCAGCATACGGCGTATTAAGAGTGGTTTTGTCTACTATACCATCTGAGAACTTGTAACATGCTCCTATCCAGCAGACAATTCCAGTTACAGAAGCAGCAGGGCAACCGATAATCATTCCCCATTTATTCATTCTCTTCCAAAATAAAGTAAGAGTGATACCAAACACTGCGGGTCCAAGTGCAATTCCAATAAATGTTAGAATCCATGAAATGGTGATACCTATATAGTTGAATAGCACAGCTAATCCGCCCATGCAAATGGCGAAAACAGAAACAAATATATGGGTGACAGTCATTAACTGTTTTCCATGAGCACAAGGTTTGATATAAGTTCTGTATACATCGTAAGTCATAACAGAAGAAAATGCAATCAACTCAGCAGAAGTTGCAGAAGTCGCGGCCATAAATATAATTAAAACACCAGCTGATGCTCCTCTTTTGCCCATTAAAGATGACATTCCATATAAAAGAGGAATTCCTTCTGAAACTTGTTTTGCATCTACCATGTTTGGGTATACTACAGATACAGGATCATCGGTTAGTGCTAGACAAGACAAAGCAGCAGCAGATCCCATTGCCCATGGAACGATGAGCCAAGCTAAACCACCAGCAAAATATCCTTTCATTGCTGATACAGGTTTGGCAGCAATAGCCTTTTGGCCATAACTTGGATCACAAAATACTGTTGCAAATCCACCGATAACAATATTCCAACCAGAGAAAAGAGCATCTCTATTGCTCAACGTGAGGTAACTACCTTGGAATCCAGTAGATGGATGTTTTGCAGCAACTTCTGTAAGTAAATCGTACATTTTATCAATTGACCCAATATGAGATGAACCACAGTATGCAACGAAAAGTGTGATGAGAATTACAATATAAACAATGACGGTATGGGTCCAATCAGATAAAAATGTTGATTTCAATCCACCAGATACTGTATAGAGCCAGACACCAAGAGGAAGCAGAAATCCAGCTGCTACAACATGCATTCCAGTTATTGTAGCAATGGCTTGAGAACCTCCGAGTAACAACATAGCAGAGACGATAATGTTGGTGCCAAGTGCGTAGAAGAGGAACACCAAATGAGCAGCAGGACCGAATCTTGCTCGGACGATTTCCACTATAGTATGGGCACCAGGAGCAACCCTTTTAACTTGTAATGCTAAAACAGTGAAAAAGGTAATTTGGATAGTGAATGCAAATGCATACCACATACAACCACAAACTCCATATTGGTATGTCATCCCAGCGGATGTAAGCAAAGTACCGGGCCAAGTCCAAGAAGACACTACAGCAGATGAGATTAAACCTGTCTTTACAGATCTGGAAGCAGTGGAGAAATGCTCTGAATCTTGAACCTCACCAACATACCTAGATAAAATGAAAGTCACAACTATCATAAGGATTGCAAATGCAAAACCAAGTCCAAGGACAATTCCATAGCCAAAGCCTTGGCTCAAAACTGTTTCAGCCATTTTTTTCGTTAACTAATATCAGAAAATAACCTATAATTTTCAGGACCTGGATTGTTTTTATTATAGGATTTTCATATTGCTATCTAACAGTTCGAATTCGGATTTGAATATGAGTCAAACAACTGATAACATAGTCATTACGATAACCATAAAACATTTGATGCCGAATAACCGGTCTTATCGTTCTCTTATAGGAAATCATATCATCTTAGCAGTTAATTTAGTTCCATGTTTGATGTATATCTAATAAAAAATAGCAATCAAAAGTCTGACCTTTGAATGATCTCACCGTCGGCAACTCAATCCGCCGCGGCAACCCCAGAATCCACTCGTAAATTTTATATGGCCGTAAATCCCCGGCGACCACGGCCCAAACTAAGTGCAATCCAATATCAAAGGCACGATTAAAACTAGGCATAGCCAATTACCCATTGAAGAGTGATAAGATTCCAAAAAGAGACAATAATTAAAGTACGCGCTACCTTGAATTGACTTTTATCTGTCGTCGATGCTGCCTGATTTGATGGTTCTGCACCATATATACTCACTGTAGGGTGAGGTGGACAAGGCTCTTATCTTATCTTATCAATTGCGGTATATAGTTAACCGCATAGAGTCTTATACGGATTTCAATAAATATAAAAGATGGAAAAAAGAATGCTGGCCTGGCTTCGAATTAAACAAAGAATTAAGAAAATGGCACCATCTACTATTAGAACTGCTGTGAAAGTTGATCTCAATAAACCTGCCTGGGAGCAGCTTGGTATTCATAATCGCTGGCACCCTGAGGTACCAATTGCAGCAACCATTGATCCGGGCGAGACTGTCAAAGTTGAATGCTTAGACTGGACTGGAGGTCAGATTAAAAATGATGATTCTGCAGATGATATTAAAAATGTTGATTTAACTCATATCCATTATTTGTCAGGACCTTTAGAGATCAAAGGAGCAGAACCTGGTGATGTACTGGTTGTAGAGATTCAAGACGTACAGCCTTTTGAAAGTCAACCATGGGGCTATTCAGGGGTATTTGATAAGAACAATGGAGGCGGTTTCCTTGATGAACATTATCCCAAAGCTGCAAAAGCTATTTTTGACTTTGAAGGCATTCATTGTACATCTAGGCATATTCCAGGAGTAAAGTTTGCGGGATTAATTCATCCTGGAATTATTGGAACTGCGCCAAGCAAAGAAGTTCTTGCAGAGTGGACCAAACGAGAGAGTGAGCTGGTAGCAACAAACTCTGGTAAAATTGTTGCTCAACTCCCTAATGCTACTGCTGCATTTCCTGGTCTATTAGCAGATAAAGATGTTGCAGACAGGATTATGAAAGAAGGTGCACGAACTATTCCTGGACGCCCTGAGCATGGAGGAAATTGCGACATTAAAAACTTGTCTAGAGGGTCAAAAGTGTACCTCCCTGTACATGTAAAGGGTGCCAAATTATCAGTTGGAGATTTGCATTTTTCTCAGGGAGATGGTGAGATATCCTTTTGTGGTGCTATTGAGATGGCAGGTGTTATCATTATCAAATGTCAAATCCTTAAAAATGGTATCCATGATTTAGACATGGTGTCGCCACTATTCTTGCCAGGACCGGTAGAACCCCATTACGGTCCCAATCGATACTTGACATTTGAGGGGTTTTCGGTAGATGAACAAGGAAACCAGCATTTCTTATGTGCTACCACTGCCTATAGGCAAACATGTCTTCGGGTAATTGAATATTTTAGAAGGTTTGGTTATAATGATTACCAACTGTATCTCCTTCTAAGCTGTGCTCCAATTCAAGGCCATATTGCTGGTATAGTAGATATACCCAATGCATGTACTACCATAGGTGTACCTATGGATATCTTTGAATTTGATGTCAGTCCAAGTGGACCAGCTACTAAAAGAGAGCTTGGTACCTGTGCATTTGCTAGTGAGTAAGTTTCTCATTACTATACTTATAGGCAAACTACAGGTTTATGGGTTTCTGCCTTCCTTCTTATCATTAATTGTTAGCATCAGTATTGTAAATTATACTATTATAAGTCATTACTATTCCATATTGAGTTAGTTTGTCATCGTTACCACCAAATTGTTGATCTTCGGCTATGTCTCCGCTTAGCAGTCAATGTAACGTTACACGGCTTAGAGAGCGGGGGCAGACAGGTCTATCATGCATGATAAGCTTGCTTGATAAGAAGTAATATATATAGAAGAGACATTAAAGTCTTGGCTATATTATAATGTATTAATCGTATAATATAATGGAGATCAATCAGGGACGGATATTTTTGTTTATTATTTCACTTGTAGCAGTGATTAATTCGGCCACAAATGGTTTTGATGGTTCGATGATGAATTCTTTCCTAATCATACCTCAGTATACAGATTACTTTAAGCTCAATTACAAGACAGCAGCCCTAAATACAGCTATTATCAATGTTGGTGGATTTACAGGTTTTCTGTATGCAGGATACCTGGTAGATAGATTTGGCAGGAAATGGGGGATGGCATTTGGTGCTCTTTTCAGTATAATTGGCGTCGTTCTTCAGTCTGCTGCCGTTGTAGAAGCCATGTTTGCTATCGGAAGATTTATCATTGGTAATGGACTTACTGTGACTGCAGTAGCAGCACCCACCTATATTGCTGAAATTGCCCATCCATCTAATAGAGGTGTAGGAACTTCTATATATAATACTGCTTGGTATGTTGGATCCTTAGTTGCTGCTGGAATCACCACTGGAACTGCTTATATGCAGGGCACTTGGACATGGAGAACACCGTCCATCATACAGCTGGTACCATCTGTTATTTGTCTGTTGTTTCTTTTCTTTATTCCCGAATCCCCTAGATGGCTGGTTTATGTGAACAGACCTGATGAAGCATTTAACATTCTCGTTAAATATCATGGTAATGGAGATGATCAGGACCCTATTGTCCTTCTTGAGTTCCAAGAAATTAAAGATACTTTAGAGCATGAAAAAGCAAGCAGTAGTGGTTGGAAATCCCTGATAGCCACTAAAGGTAATAGAAAGAGAACATGGATCAATGTATCTTCCGCGGTGCTTTCTCAATTTATTGGAAATAATATTGTTTCCTACTATCTTTCATATGTCTTATCTGATGCTGGCTACAGTGACAGCCATACTCAGTTAGTGATAAACATTCTCATGAATTTGTTCAACTTGTTTTGCGCGGTGGTAGGAACCTTATCTGTGGACAAAATCGGTCGCCGACCTATGTTTCTGTTTTCAACTATCTCGATGGCTGTTTGGTTACTTTTAACTGGTGTGTTAACCAAATATTATGGTTCTTCTAGTGAACAGGTATCAAATACCAATGGTTCCAGAACTATAATTGCCTGTGTGTTTCTATTTATGGGAAGTTATTCATTTGCATGGACCCCTCTATCTGTTCTATATCCTGTGGAGATTCTTTCATATACCACCCGAGCAAAAGGAATGGCTCTGAATAGTGGGTGCATCTATGCATCTGCGTTTATAAATACTTATATTATCCCTTATGCCATGAATGCTATTAGTTGGAAGTTTTATGTTATTACTAGTTTATCAATTGATGGATTGGCCGTTTTAATTATTTATATCTGGTATGTCGAAACTAAGGACAAGACTCTTGAACAACTTGATGAATTATTTGATGGAATGAAGCACTCGGATGTTCCTGATATAAATTTAATTAGTGGTAATGAGAAGGAAAAGACAATAATAACAGAGAGTCTAGTATAATACAATGAGTCAAGTATTTTTCATATTATCTTATGTAATAAGACTCAAATAGGTTTTAAATGAGAAATTATAGTGGAATATTCTGTCACTTTTTCGTATTACATCTTTTATATTATAAATGTGTATAAGGGATATATACTCAGAAAGTTTAAGTTTTTATCAGAATTATCAATCTTGGTCAAACATTTGAAGCCATATGATTCAAAGATAATGTACTCTTCCAGCCTTTAACTGCCGCCTCTCCGATCGAAGAATTTGGATTATGGTATTATCGATTATCGTTACCTTCCATACGAGTTGTTTTTTTTGCCCATAAGCTTACAATATAGTATTTCCAAGTAAGAAGAATCGTTCATCATGATTACCATTTTATTGTGAATTCTATGCTTTTACACTGCCAATCTTGAGTAATTTCTTTGTTGGATGATTCAGAATTCAGTTGTTTTTTTATTTCTTCAATTTATTATGTGTTTATAGGTTTTTCTCAAATACAGCTAGTAAGATTCAACAATCCAGGAGTCCTGATTAAGTAGGTAGCAGTTCTCAAAAGTTTGTCATGTTTTAATATATCTTCACCTATACAGCTTCATTGTAGAATATTAGAGATCATCTTGCCATATATTGCTCTTCCAATATTTCTTTTATTGCGCTGGAATATCAAAAAAATGGCAGATATTGGTATAACCAACGAGCACTCACGATCACTAGGGCTCTTAAGGCTAGAGGTTAATTCATGGTCTCTTTCTTTTATAAGCATGAATGCTCTGTATACATCATAGTATTGGCTATAATCTTGGGATGCTTATCTTCAATTGATTCTACACACTCTATCACTGTTAAGGCTCTTTGATACGAACTTGAAAACAAGAGTTGAATTTTTTCTTTGGGATTTGATATTTGCTTATATTTTCATCCCTTAAGAGTCTATCTGCTCGCGTTCTTCGGTTTTTATTCATAAGTCTCAAACAGCAATAGTATTCGTAAACCTAAATTTGTTAGAATAGTCGAAGTTATTCTATTCTTTATTACATTGACTACACTTATTATTTACCTCTTCATATCATTATCTGTAAATTCATATTAGTCAGCAATATCTCATAGTAAAACTAGTGTTTATATTATATAATATTAGTTATAACTCTGGATCGAAAACTACATTCCACATTGAACATAGGGCCTCTGAATCAAATGCAATATATTCCTCTTCCAATCCTTGTTGCTGATCTGGTGAATTTTCAAAGAAATCCGTCAGTCGTATTAGCAACGACTGCTTTTGCCCCAAAGAGCTTTAAAACATATGCTTGAAAATTAGATCACGTTTTGCTCTCGTCTCAAACGGTTCCCATATATTGTGGTATTCTTTATAATTTTTGGTGTCCCTGCTATTCTTTGCATCCATGATCTCATATTATATCCAGAGATTTTTTAGATGAATTTGAAAACAATATCTGAACCCTTTCTGGAATTTGATATTGTTAAATATGCTTGTTCCGTTTCTGTCACACGCCTAGTGTAGCCCTTATCTCTTTGAAAGTGTCAGAAAATATGTAGTCACGGACATTGCTGTCATTATAGTGGTTATATCGTATATGACGATAGAATTTCAGAAAATGAATTATATTTGTATGAGGAATCCCTCTCAGAATCTTATTGGACTTTTAATTCCATCCCATCCTTCTTCATATTCATATACAGGCTCATCACCTTCAACTTCAATATCTCTTCTACTAGCGTCATCCCTGGGTAATTTTCCACCTACGAGTACTATCCTTGACTCTTGGAGCTTTACTTTTCATTCTTTACACCATTCCAAATCCACTTCTTGATTCTCATATCGTCATTCGTAGTTCAATAGTGAGTACTGCATTTACAACATACTCACCTCTTTGCTTCAGCCATACAGCAGCATCATTCCTTAGGCATATTTCTGAATTATTATAGCTCATTTCAATTGCCACATTTGGAAGGCTTTCTTTGGGTCTATTGGAGGATATATTTGTAGAATATCCAATATTTTGTCCTTTCCATACATCCTTAATTGTTGTCGCTTCGCATCTGACAAACCCGTTTTTAAAGGGACAGTGTGGAGATATTAGACCTTCGAGTTCAGTAATTTGTCTACAAATCTCAGCTGCCATATCAGAAACTGTTTGCTCTTGGGGGGGGGGGGGGGGGGTTAACGTAAGAATGAGGTTATTTCCGTCATAATATTGAAGTACTGGCCAAGCTTTAGATGGTTCAGCTTCAAGTAATAAGAGAGTATACTCCTTGTCAATTGCGATAATCAAGATTTCTAAATCATAAGTTTTCTCTTCATTTTATCCAAGAGCCTTTGTGAACCATTTGAGATTATTTTAATACTAGTTGAATTCTCGTAATCAAAAACATGATCTCTTAGATAAATCTTTCGAACTTCTTCAATATCAATGAAGTCGCCCTTGAATGGGATGGTATATTTTGCTAAATCCGCTTTTTTTCATCCATCTTGCAATATACAAGTATTGTACCTAGTAGTCTTTTATATTCGTAATTATTTTAGATGTTTCACTTTCTATATTGAGCCATAAACTTAGTTTTGAAAAATCCTTACCTCCATTGATTGAAACGATATTTTTTATTTAACTGGAAAGTTTCCCATGTCTTATTAATTTAGCATATTTATTATGTTATATCTGGGGCATTTAAGCTATTTACTTTATCTCTTTATCGTTATTTTGTTAACTAATTGATAAAGAGAATCTATTAGTGATTTTCAATTGGATTTAATATTATTTTCTGGTAAGTATAAGTTTTATGAACTAGCATTTATCTTGGATATCTACCCTCTGATTATATTTAGAATGACAATTCTAATATGAAATAACGTTATGTTAAATGACGAGTTGATAGGCGGTGCTTAAAAGTTTTGATTTGGGATATCACACTGGGAATGCATATCATGGTTCATGACCACCACTGTATTTGGTATGACTGAAAGCTTGATAAGAGTTAAGTAAAGTGACTTGAATTTAGATTTAATTTTTATATTATTTATTTTCTTCAAAGAGTTCGTATAGTCTTTTATATATGATATTATCATTATAATGGTAATGCTAATATAATAGCATTTGTGATGCTTTCATTTTCACTGTTTCATCTTTCAAAGATTGTTTTTTCACTTTCATGAAATGTCTATATGTGATAGTTTTATTCTACGCATAGTCAAATCGTTCTTAAGCCTTATAAATTATAATTATAAGTTCATATTATACAATTTAAATTCATTGAATTAATTATCAATAAGAATCTAAAGACACCACATCGCTTGATTTACAATTATCACCAGTCTCCAGGATAATATATATATAATGCCAGCTAAAATCAAAAGTGTTATCTACTATCTTATCAAAGCCTCAAAGGGGTCATTGATCTGAGATCTTTGTTAAAGCTTCCAACCTGTGCGGTTCTCGATCCAACAGCTAACCAAGCTTTATGCAACTCCTATCTACTAAGGCGGTTTGATATGCAAGTTGCGGACGACCAATACTCATTTTACCAACCCATATTAAACGTCGACATACGTGGAAAAGCTAGATATTAACAATAGCAATTGGTTTTAAAAAATGAAAAAAAAAAAAAATCACTTGTCCATCCTGGTTAGTTGGATATCCCTGTATCTATCACACGACTGGGGTTGAGTTGATCTAAACAAAGTTAGTTGCACCTTTGTTGCTCGCTTCTGGGAGGTGGTCCCTTATCTGAACGCCTATCAATGAGACGCTAAATGATCAGCTAATATATGAATAGAATACAATAATTGGTATGACTTAGTATTAGCAATGCACATTTAATTGAAACCATATCAAATGTATACTCTTGTTCTGAGACATAATTGAAGTTACAGTTAATCATTTTGATCAAGTATTAAATGAGATGCAGATATAACGCAAGGCTTCTGTTTAGTGGCGGACTGTATTAGCAGATTTCCACCAGTGATCCACCACTATTGACGGGCTCAATGCTAATAATTTTTTTTTCTTGTTTGTGTGAACACTGGCAGGGATTTCCAAAGCTGAATCTTAATATACTAATTAGTCGTATAATTTAGTAGCAATTTTATTTCGTTTTCTGATAGTAATCAATGACAAGCCTATATTATGACAAACCTATGATCATAGCTAAATACGGATTAATAGAACGGACCGGGTACCTAAGCAAGGGCTGTAAAGCAGTTTTTTCTCTCACTGATTTTTGTCCCGGCCAACAACAGCACTGTATGTAATACGTAACCCTTTATACGCCTCAGAAGAAACCCTCCGAAAACAAACCATAGATACCTTTCATTGGTCGAATATTTATATTGAAAAGTGGTTTTCTCAATAACAAATATAAAAACTAAATATCGGTTTGTTTAGTGGAAAAAGGGCCTCCTAATATCAAGAATTATTAGTAGCAACTAGTAAAAGAAGGGGGGTGGATAAAGAAGGTTCAGGCGCTATATCGGCCAAGATTGGCAAATCAGCCCTGGGATGGTGCTCTGCAGGAATAACTACTGTAACTATCTTACCCCTAGGAGGCAACACCAAAATATTAGCTAGGCCTGTTACAAGCAGTTATACGTAATAAGCTGCTATTAGCCAGACCGCCAGCAGGTACCCTTATAAATTTGCATTATTTTTTTCTTCCTTTTCTCTTGTTTTCTATTGTAACCTGATTGTTTCAACATACGAAATTCATCAACCTCAACGAGTTGAATAAATTTATTTATTTAGTCAATTCTTATATTTGAGTTCAAAAGTATCAAATTACTGAACCTTTGAAGAAAAAAAAACCTCCCAATTAAAAAAATATCATAAAAGATGTCTGCTCCTGTTCCTTCTACTCCTTCCACCTCGGCACCTTCTAGACCTAGATTGCCAGCTATCTTGACTTGGGAAAACCCCATTAAAACTGGTACTCTTTTGGCAGAGATTCTCGGTGCTGTCACTGTTCTCAGATATGGAAACTTGTTGAGATTGTCTTTGAAGCTTGTTTACATTGCTATCGGTGTCACTGGTGTTGTCGAGTTCCTTTCTCGACAAGCTTATGGCTCTAAGACTGGTCTGGTTTCTTCTTACAGACCTTCCAAGTACATCAATGTCACTCAACAATCCATTGAGAGATACACTTCTAAGGTTGCTGCTTATGCTGCCTATGCTATTTCTGAAGTCAAGAAGCTTCTTGATGCTGAAGACTTGTGTTTGTCTTTTGGTGCTTTTGTCGGTGTTTTCGTTGCTTACTTGTTGACTGCTTATGTTGCTCCTTCTACTTTACTATTAATTGTTGTCATTTTGGCTTTTGCTGTTCCTCCTCTTTACTTGAAGTTCCAAAAGGAAATCGATGAGGTTTTGGCTTTGGTTCACAAGCATGCTTCTGACAAGTACACTGAAGTCCATGGTCATGTTGCCAAGGCTGCTGGTCCTCATATTGAGCTTGCTAAGAGTCATTTTAACAATGTTGCTTCTAAGGTTGGTATTAACAGAGGTGGTTTCCCTTCTGACACCGCTGCTACTGTCCCTGCTACCCCTGTTGCTTCTACTGAGTCTATTATTCCCCCTGGACCTGCGGCCAAGAAGGTTGAAGAGACCGTTTCTGCTTCTGCCCCCAAGTTGTCTGACCAAGCTGCCGAGATCCTTAAGGCCCATGAAGATGTTAGCAGTTTCGAGACTGTTCCAAGTTTGGTTGGTAATATTAACCTCAATCCTGATGCTCCTGCTCATGCCAACTAGAGTATTCTATTATAGGATTAATTTTTTTTTATTAATCAACTTGCTGTCAAATTATTATTATTATTATTTTATATTTTTTATTATTATTATTATTTTGATTACTTTTATTGTTTCATATCAGTAGATTATTATTTATCTCGTTATCTCTTTTTTTTTTATCTTTTTGGTCCTGCTCTCGAATTTACCCTTTTAGGCTGCATTTAAGGGGTGAAATTTGTCCTTAACGTTATCTGACATATGCACTTCTCACTCTCTCTACACAGTGACATCTTGATACCTTTAAAAGGATGAACTATTTCCTTTATCAACCTCGACAATATTATTCAATATATTAGAGAAAATGCTTCCTTTTTTTATTCACAAGCCTATCTTTATCATTGTATCAATAAGACAATCGATTATTGCTAATCATCTAATTCTCTGAACCGCACTAACTATAGTATTATCCATACAGTCTTTGAAAATCACCCGATTTACTCATATATCAAAGAGCCGTTTTAGGCTTTGGGTCTTATTAAAGCAAATTAGAAAGCTTATCTTATGATTTTAACTTTCAAAATTTCTTCATATATTCCGGTCTTTGGTCTAGATGAATAATTCCGTCAATTCACATGTTCGTGAATATGGCTGGCGTTGGTTCTTCATCCTTCAGAATCCTAGCCCCCTCTATGCGGCGAAGGTTGAAAAATATTACTTAAGATATCCGAACCTTCACGTGCATTTTTGACAACTCTTCATCATACAATTAACATGTCTCAAACTTTTGATCTTTTAGCTCTTGGAAACCCTCTTCTTGGTTAGTATTTAATTTGGGCAGATTTGTGTTGTAATTGACTGACTGGTATACTAACATTATTTCTCAGACATTCAAGCTGATGTCACCGTCGACTACTTGAACAAGTACGACTTAAAGGAGAACGATGCCATTCTCATTGAAGACAAGCACAAGCCTATCTTTGATGAAATCCTCAAGTACCCTAATGTCCATACTCTTGCTGGTGGTGCAGCTCAAAATGCTGCCAGAGGTGCTCAATACGTTCTTCCAGAAGGCTCTGTCATCTACTTCGGTTCTGTTGGTAAGGACAAGTACTCTGAATTGTTGACCAAGGCCAACACTGAAGCAGGTGTCTACTCCAACTACTTGATCCACGATGATATCCCCACTGGTAAGTGTGCTGCTCTTATCACTGGTAACAACAGATCTTTGGCTACTGATTTGTCTGCTGCCAATCACTACAAGCTGGAACATCTTCAAGCTCCTGAAAACTGGAAGTTTGTTGAGGCCGCCAAGGTTTTCTACGTTGGAGGTTTCCACTTGACTGTTTGTCCTCCTGCTATCAATGCTTTAGGCAAGCACGCTGCCGAGACTGGAAAGATCTTTTCTCTTAACTTGTCCGCTCCTTTCTTGCCCCAATTCTTCAAGGAGCCTTTGGATGCCTCTTCTCCTTACTGGGACTACCTTATTGGTAACGAGAGTGAAGCTCTTGCTTACGCAGAGTCTCACGGAATTGAATCCAAGGAGATTGTTGAAATTGCCAAGCAAATTGCTTTGTTGCCCAAGGAGAATAAGAACAGACCTAGAACTGTTATCATTACCCAAGGTCTTGATGACACAGTTGTTGTTATTGGTGATGTTGTCAAGGGTACTACTGAGGTTAAGACTTTCCCTGTTCACCCCATTGCTAAGGAGAGCATTGTTGACACCAACGGTGCTGGTGATGCCTTTGCTGGTGGATTCTTGGGTGGTGTTGTCCAAGGTAAGACTTTGGAGGAGTCTATTGACCTTGGTCAATGGTTAGCTGCTCAATCTTTGCAAGAGGTTGGTCCTTCTTTCCCCTCCCCCAAGAAGACTTACCCTTCTAAATAATTTATAAAAACAAAAGATGAACAACCTAGTATGGCCGGGTTTTAATGATCACAAACTATAGAACCTTATAAATAACTTCAACGACTCATGACAAGAAGATTCAACAACTCTTGCATATATCTATATAATGAATAAATAATAAAACTAAATGTCTAGTTGGGCATTTAATCTGAATCTGAATCTGATCCATAACCAATAAGACCAGAAACATTTGTGGGTTTGACAGTTGTCGATTTACTGCTAGAAGTTGTTGGTATTGATGTTGATGCTGACGATTTGGGAATGGTTGAGCTAGCAGAAGATGGCATTAGAGATTTTACTGACTCAACATCTTTGGTATTATTTTCTTTCTTCACTTTGACTAGAGAGTTGACCTTTTTCTTCTTGACAATCTTTGATGGCATTACTAGCTTTTCCTTTTTGATTTCAGTCGGAGGCTTTGACAGTTGAGACTGGGCCAAATTTCTACATGTTAGAAACTATAATATAAGCATAGACAGACAATTATACTTACTTTCGGAATTCTGACAGTTGATTCTCAAGCTGCTCTTTTATTTCTTTTTCTTTTTGACGTTCTTTATCTAGTAAACTTTCCAGGTATTCCAAGTCGTTGTCATCTACACGGTGGAGGGCATTTCTCTGCATATACCATTGGTAGTGTTCCTCCTCCTGTTTAGCTTCATTTTCTTTCAAAACGTCATATAATGATTTGGAATGAGATGAGTCTGCTAATTCAAGCTGCCGTCTCTTGGAATCAGCTATTTTCTGGCGGATCTCGTCTATCCTTTCGTCAGACATATTAAAACTGTTGTAAAGTGAAGTTTCAAAGTGCCCTTAACGCATGTACCTCATGCCTGTTAGAAGTGAAATCGAAATAAAATAAAACAGTAGTCTCTTAGTAGAGCATAGCATATAACGATTTAATATAGCGTTCTTTCCTAATTTTGAAGTCAAATATTAATATATTCATTTATTATTACATTTACAAAGAAACCCTACAGTTTAACATGAAAATAAAAATCGTACAAGTTTTTATTCAAAATAAAATTTTTAACTTTTTTCAGTCATATTACATATACAGGTGCAAAATAACCTTCAGAAAGTTGCTTACTTTCTGACAGCAACAGTCTTACCTCTTCTACCAGTGGTCTTGGTGTGTTGACCTCTAACACGCAATCCCCAGTAGTGTCGGAGACCTCTGTGGGCTCTCATTCTCTTAAGACGTTCCAAATCCTCACGGAGCTTGTTGTCGAGTTGGTTGACGAGGAGGTGGGAGTCCTTACCGTCAACAATGTCTCTTTGTCTGTTAAGGAACCAGCTGGGGACCTTGTATTGAGTGGGGTTTTGGATGATGGTAACAATTCTCTCAAGTTCTTCAACAGTAAGTTCACCAGCTCTCTTGCTGAGGTCAACATCGGCCTTCTTGCAGATCAAGTTAGCGTATCTTCTACCAACACCTCTGATGGTGGAGAGAGCGTACATGATCTTGATCTTACCATCGACGTTAGTCGAAAGAAGACTATTGTTGTTAGAAATTTGGTACTTTAATGCTTACGATTCCAGCAAATCTGGACTAACAATAACTGCTATTTCAACAATCATTATTAATTTGATATCATCTATTACTTACCGAAGAATGTGTTGAAAGTTTCCCTTCTCAGTGACGACGAGAGACATGATTATAGTTGATTCTTGTAAAGTGTCGAAATGTGCAAGAAGTACACTATTATCTGGATGGGAGTGTTTGAAATTTGAGAGCTATCCGAATTGGGATGAGTTGCAAAGCAGTCACTTTATGTCCAAAATAGGAAATACTGACTACTATACTCCTCTAGGGTAAACCTGGGTTTAACAAAAGTTTTGAGAAATCCAAACGCCGTTTATACTGAGGCTTTATTTTATTTCAAGGCAAGGGTCAAATTGGAGAGCCGTCTGCGGCTGAAAAGTTATCAATAGGAGAACAATATCAAGATGAATATTTCGTGAAGAGATCAAAAAAAAACAGTCGGAAATGGAAGTCTTAAATGAGCGAGATGCTCTGTTAACAAATATTGAGGTCTTAGAACATCTTAATGCTATCACTTCGAAGCCAAGAAAAGATAATTCTCCAAATTTGGAAACCATTGTTGTTGAGTTAAAAGCATATCTTCAAGATCGACCTGCTGGGAACCCCATTGCTCCTCAAAGTGTAGAGTTTATGGCAGTGTTTTTAAAATTATTAAAAGAGCGTGGATTTGATTTAGAAAAGGGTGAAAAATTACAACTTGTTAATAGTGCGCCTTCAACTTTACCTGTTTTATTTACTCTTATTGAAGAATGTGAAATCCGATTAAACGAAACTCAAATGAATGAACTACTAGAATTGTGCGGTGAATATCTTGGTCAAGAACCACTTCCCGTAACAGGAGATGACCAAGCATAGAAACATTGTTTTTTTTAAAAAAAAAAAAAAAAAAAAAAAAAAAAAAAAAAAAAAAAAAAAAAATAGAAAAAAATGAAGTTATAATATATGAATAATATACTATTTACAATTTTACTATGTGCCCTGCAAAGAAGCTATAAGGATCAGGGATCATAGTGTACTTTCTAGGAAAAAAGCCTGTGCAGGTACGTACTGTTCGTAACTTTTACCAACGTACCGATGAATACCACAGCTTAACAACAAAGTCAAAAAGCTAACAGGTTAGCACTAACCTAGTTACTACAAATCATATTGATCTAGAGGAGTTACTATATAAATAAAGTTGTACACTACCATGACTTATACTAAACATGTATCTCGCTGTCGCTGTTAGTTGCTAGATCCAATATCATAAGCTGCATAGTCCATTTATCAATTCATACTGAAGCTTCAACCAGTAATTTCTGTCAAATTTATCACCGGTATAAAGATTATACTATTAAAGGATTCTAAAGGTTTATACAGTGAATCTTCTAACCTGTTCATGTTATTATTGGTTCATCATGCCTTATAATAATACAGTGTATAAAATAAAACCGATTATCTACAACCGCGGGATTAGATAAATTCTGCCGGTGGGGAGTTTAACCGACGTGCATTAGCAGAAATGCAGTTAACATATCTTCTATATAAGCTGAATGACTAAATAAAATATATTAATAAACCTCTAATCTCTAATATTAATATATTGTAGAAACTTCATATTTAGGCATATAACCAAAAGGATTCAGCTGAAATGCTGACTTGCAAAGTCCCTATCGAAGTGTCCTTGAGTTTATATGTTCGCATTATGGTTATACTAACAAGCCACTGTACAAATAAATGATTTGCTACAGATTAGGTCTAGGCTACAGCTCTTATCAGTTTCTGGGCTAGGTATGACTCAGGTATACTCCGGTCTATTATCTACTCAGACTAGTTAGATAATATAAAGCTATCGGAGACACACGGGCACTGCCAAGGAGGGGAAATAACAAACGTACTACATTTATATTTATTTATCCTGTTGCAATTGGAAAAAAAATCACTTTTGCAGTTATATGATTTTCTACTTGTACCAGTAGACTCGCTTGAAGCAGCAACAATCGTACTGTATTAAGTAAAATTATCCTCAACCTAGTAAAAAAAATCATGGCTCCTGCTACTTCCTCATCGTCATCGCCTGCACCAGCAGTAAGTTGTACAATAAGCTAGGATTTGAGATGGTGTATCTAACAATTTTATTAGAAAGCGGTCCGAAAGCGTAGTAGAGGAGGTTGTCATAATTGTAAGTATATGGTGATGAGGTTTAGTAGATAGACCATCTAACCGACAGGTAAACGTTTAAAGATAAAGGTAAGTTTTTCAGCCCGGTAAATAAGGTGCATTATTAACAATTTAAAGTGTGATGAACAAAAACCAATCTGTTCAAGTTGTATAAAATCAAAAGCAGTATGCGACTATAGCCTTAAGCTGTCATGGGGTGGCCGAGCTAGTAAACGAGCAGCTCCATTTCAGATGGTTTTTGATGGAGCCGTAGATAAATCTCAACCAAAAAGGGCCAAAACCGAAGAAACTCCTATCGGTAATGGTGGTAAAGCTATACCAACTACTGTTATTGCTGCTTCGACTACTAGTATTTTCAATAGTAGTGGCAGCAGTAATAATAGTAGTCCCATTGTAAATGGTTCAGGTAAAGATCAATCGTCGCCAATATCCCGACCAAGATCAACTTTATCGAATGAAGCTGTCATACAAAAGATAAGCAATATTGATCTTGTATTTAAACCAACTCCTCAGCAAAAACCCATTTCAAAGGGTTCTTTTATACATGAATACCAGCACTCAAAACCAAAAAGGCATAGACGACCAAACTCTCGTAGTGGTGCTTCTCCTGCTTCATCGGCTGCTGCTTCTACTCCTAGAGATTTGCCTTCAACATCACCACCTGAATTGCATACGCCTATGTTGAAGGCTCAAAATTTGGATTTCATGTCTCCTCTAAGTTCGGCTCTGTCTATTACCACATTCCCCATTCAATATTTGGCTCAAAACGAACAGCCACATAGTGCTAATATAGAAGATGTTAAACTGGAACTCGACAACTTAGAAACTGATGACTCAACAGACTTATTACCAGTTTTTAATGATAACTTTGTAAACCAACTAGATAACCAATTGGATGACCAATTGGATAACCCTCAATTAACTGCCTTAGAGAGCTTGAATAAGCTATTAAATACTGCAGACAACTTTTTACAAGACCAGGAATTCATTGACGATGTTATTATCAGTGAGCATGCTTATCCAACTGCTGCTAACCATAGCTCTTATTACAGTTCTCTTATGCAAATTCCTCTTCGAAATGCTTTCTCAAATAGGGCTCCCACCGACTATTATCTTTCTGATACTGCATGTACTACTTATAGTGAGACAAGCGATGATTCAGCGACAAGTGATATCGTGAGCATTCCTCGTGCCATCAGTCCCCTCCCCGACATCTTACTACAAGTGCCAGTATATAGAGATCTTTTCCACTATTTCCATACAGTTACTGCGGATGATCTTGTACCGGTTCCAAAGCTTTATGTCAATAACCCATTTAAGGTAGTACTCCCTCGAATGGCCATGAATACTCCACATCTTATGTCTTTGATAATGGCCTATGCTGCAACTCATCGAGCAATGGTGGCCCAGCAACCTGAACCTGCGGAACTTATAAGTAAATTGCTTGAGCGTACTTTTAATGGCCTTGGTAGAGCTCTTGAGAATGAACGTGAAGCTCTTAGTGACACAACCTTAGCAACTGCTTTAATTCTGTGTTCATATGCAGTAGTTACGAATGCGGCAGAAGATTCATGGAAAACCCATTTGCAAGGTGCAAGGGAAATAGTTGTTGCTCGTGGTATTGCAAATACTTTATCTGGTGGCCTTTTGAGTTGTGATACTGCATCTAGCCAGTCATTGAAGACGATTATTGGTCCACAACCTCTGCGAGTTGTACATGAAGATATTTCGTTCAATGAGGATCTATCATTCTTAGTTCGAGTTTTTGCCTATATTGATGTCATTGGTGCTTTAAGTTCCAGTAGCGCATCTTCAGTTTTGACAAACAATGAGCATGCTTCTCAATTGTGGGCTATTCCTAGTTGGAATCTAAACCAAAGGAGAGTCTTTCAAAATGAAAACCCATATAAAAGACAAGTTGAAAGCCATAATGGCCTTTCTCGCCCTGGTATCACTGAAGACGTTGACTTTTTACTTGGGTTTGATATTAATTTGATTCCTGTATTTTCTAAAGTATCTAGTTTAGCAAGGAGGAGAAGAATCTTAGAATCTCAAACTGATATATTCACTGAAGACGAGGCTCGGATAGAAGATGAGGAGATTGTTGCTGAAGGCCTTGAGCTCAGTAAAATCTTGCTTTCGTGCTGTAGTTCTGGTGAATTAAGAAGAAAAGAACGTATTCGACATGATCCCGTATTTGTTCGTGATGACGAGCAAAAAGAATTGAGACAATTAGCAACGATGAACTTGTTGTTTGGATATGCAGCTCTAATACACCTTTACCGAAGAGTGTTAAAATTGCCAACCGAATCTGAAAATGTCCAAGATCTAGTCAAATTAGTAACCGATTTGTTTGATGAAAATATTCCAGTTGGTGTAGCAAGTATGGAAGCATGTTTAAGTTTCCCTGCTTTTACAGCTGCTTGTGAGGTTCTTGACGAAGAAGTAAGAGATAAATATAGAAAGCGCTTTGATGCAATGAGAAGATTTGGATTTGCTCAAGTTAAAAGAGCTCAACAGATTATGGAGGAATGCTGGGCTCAAAACCAACCATGGACAACTGTAATGGATGATTTTGGATGGTCTATGGTACTGGCCTAAAATTTGTTTCAGTATCTTAATGAATTATGACTAACGAAGTACAGCTCTATGAGCAAATTATTTTATGAGCAAAATTGTTATTATTTATTTATTTATTTTTTTTTTTATTTGACAAAGGAGGTGGGGTTAACTTTTTTTTATTTATGTAGTGTTTATCGTTTAACTTAATTAAAAGTCGTTTGGTTCGTATAGTTGGAATTGAATTGAATTTATGCATAAAAGGGTCATATTATATGTACTAGCTATTATACGTAGAAGCTTGTAACTCCTCTAAAACTGCAAGTCTCTCTTCAAGATCAGGTACTGATCTTAAATTGAGATCTAGAGTGAGCTTTTCCTCTTCTAATTTAAGACGCTTTTCAGCATCGAGATCAGTAAAAACATAACCACCACTACCGTCGAATTGTAAAATGAGGTTATGGTATTGCCATAGACTAGCTCGATGAGATACAGTCAATAAAGAAATGCCTAATTGCTTTGCATGTGTGTACATAATAGTCTCTATATCTAATGTGACCGATGAGGTACATTCATCCAAAATAGCGAATTTGGGTTTATGGTAAAACAATCTAGCCATAGCAATTCTTTGTTGAACACCGGTACTTAAATCTTCTCTCCATTCCCTCTCAACATCCCATCCTCCAACAGAAGCAACAATGTCATCAATTTTAACAATAGCAAGAATGGCAAGTAGTTCGGCGTCAGAAACGGTATTTTCAATCTCAGTTTTGGGATAAATAATTTGCTGTCTTAAAGATCCTCTGGAAAGATAAGGCCTTTGAGGAATGTAAAAGATATCTTCAGATGGAGGTCGAACTAATTTACCTCCATGAACAGGCCATAAACCACCAAGAATTCTAAACAAAGACGACTTTCCACATCCATTTGGTCCAACAATTAGTAGATGGTTACCACGCTTGACAAAAAAGTTAAGCTTCTTCACTAAAACATCACCATTTGGAGATACAATTGGGACATCTTCAAATTCAATGTCATCACCTAACTTAACTTCACCTTGGCCCTGAAGGACAGATTGATTCTCTTTGATAGCAGAAGGAGCAGATGATACTAGCATCTTATCATATCGACCAGAGTTGATATCATCCATGACATCTAATAACGAAGTTACTCGAGAGGTATAACCAGCTAATTGAGCAATCTCTTTATAAGAAAACATGACTCTTCCGAAAGCATCAGAACTACTCAACAACAATCTTCTGTTGGTAACGAATCCTTGAGCTCTGTCGGCAACAACTAAAGAAGGAGTGCCGGGAATTTTGAAGAAAACAGGAATAGCACATAATACCAAACCAAGAGCACCCCAAAAGTATTTAATGACAAAATCTTCTATAAATCCATGATATAGTTTCTTTCGTAATATGAAATTGACGTATTTAATAAGAGTAAAGTAGGATTTATCTAATACGGTTTTTTCAACCTGATGTCCACCATATAATGCAATCTCTTCAGCATTTTCAATTAATCTTGAATGTTGGAATCGGAAATCACCTTCTAACTGAGCTTCTTCTGCAACATATTTACCAAATGGAGGGGTGAGGACTCGAAGGGCATATGCCGACAATTGAATAGCAGATCCAATCAAAAACAAATTCTCACCACCAATATTGTTTGATAACTTCCATGAATATAATATCATATCCAAAACAGGTTTGGCCAAGTTACTATATAAACTTGCTAAACTAGCAGAGAATCGAAGAACATCAACAGTTATTAATTGGTCAGCATTTTTAATACGATCGTCTAAGTTATGGATTGAGTAATAAACAGGATTCTCAGAGTCTGGTAAGTACTGTTTGAGAATATGATCAGTTAGTCTTGTACGATATCGTAGAGCCAAGGTACCCTGAAGATATTGCAAGATTGAATTAGTAAATGTTGCAGGAATAGCAACTACCATCCACCATACAATTCCTAACAAGAACTCTTTACCTTTTCCTTTGATTAAGTAAGACACAAGCTTACCGTCTAAAGTTGCAACATATAATGACAAAACAGTTCTTAATACAAGGAAACCCGACTGGGTTGCCAATAGCCAAAACTCTTTACTTTTGATTCCTCCTGGGAAAATAATCTTAATAAGTCTAATTAGTCGTCGTAAAAACACTTTATCCACCGCTACCTTGGTACTTCGTTTGCTTGTTGTACTAAAAGACAGTTGCTTATCTTGAGAACTGGCATTGCGCTGTTCTTCTATCGAAATACGGACTCTATTAGCAAGCGATAAAAATAATACCAGATAAATACCTCTAGAAACCAGCTTTCGATGTGAAGCGTATAGTGTAATGGCATCACCAGCCAGTTTCGAAACGGCAGGCATTTTAAACAGAGAAAGATTCTAGAGAGCCAATCGATTTCTGATTAAGATGATATAGGTATGTTTGAAGATTTCTTTAAGAAAATATAAGTC
Source organism: Sugiyamaella mastotermitis (assembly GCA_030572735.1). Taxonomy (NCBI): domain Eukaryota; kingdom Fungi; phylum Ascomycota; class Dipodascomycetes; order Dipodascales; family Trichomonascaceae; genus Sugiyamaella; species Sugiyamaella mastotermitis. The sequence goes on from JAJMBN010000033.1 coordinate 28,951, forward strand.
TGTTGAAAAGTACTTGTGGCTTATTATTTTTTTTTGTTGCACTACTTTGATCTGTTAAAAGCGAGGATGAAATTGAAATAGTAATTACTACTGTAAGTTACTGCTACAATAGTTAAACCCTCGGCACATATGACCAAGCTTGCTGTAGAGGAGGTGCTTTAGCAGCAGTTAGGGTTCGGAATCTGGGGATGTTGCATGTGAACCAGCCAGGACGGTAACTACGGTAGAATAATGATGGGAATTATAGATTGTTTTGTAGATATTCTTGGAACACAATTTTAGAAAACAGGTTTAAAAGAATATAAACATCTAAAAGATCAAAAGAAATTAATATATCAAAAGAAACTAAAGAAATACTACAAGATCTAACATTATAATCAATTCATTAAAGTGGAATCGGAAGGCTAATTACATAAACAGGCAACTGCAAAACGCTACCTGGAAAATAAAATAATAATAATAATAATAATAAAATCATCTCCCATATTTTCAATTGAAGGATTATAGACAGGTGCCTAAGATCCGCTTAAAGCTTGGAAGAAGTATTGACCTTTCCAAGAACATTGATTTGAGCCTTACCAGAGGCATCACGTCGAACACCTAACTCAAGCAACTTGGCAAATACCTTAGCGAAATGATCATAGAAAAGGTCCTTATCTTCAGCATACTTTTCAACCCATTCTCTGAAAGAAGGATCAACGGTCAGAGCAAGATCGGTAGGCAACATCATTAATTCCTTATCTTCATCATAGAATTGCTTGACACCAGCAGGTGACTTACCTAAGTACCACTTTTCATTCAACAACAATTTGAAGTAAGTATTTCCAAACTTAGTAGGATTGGGTACCCAAGGACCATCGAAACCAGATCGGTTGGCATGGGTTCTACCTAAGTTATGAGCACCAGAAAGAGCAACAATCTCTTGATCATTGAAACCCATTCTGTAGAAAATAGTTCGCAAATGGTCGCTACCAAGAGCACCATCAGGTAATCGGCCATTTGGTGGCACATTGGTCTCATCAACATAGTCGACTCTACCAGGTTTCCAGTTAACCTTGGGACCCCCCATGTATTCTATGGCCACAACTCCAGCCAAGGTCCATAAATCAGCATATGTAATCCATGGGAATTGAGCCTTGATAGGCTCCAAAAACTTTCTAGCATGCTCAAGACCAGCATTGGCACCATCCTTAGCTTCAAGGTGGTATCTCATAGTAGCACCATTAGAACCACCAGTTCCAGTGGCCTTGTCATAGGTTCCAGAAGCATGCCAGGCTAATCGAACCAACACGGGACCAATGGATCCATCATCATATCCATCCTTTGGAATGATCTTCTTGATGGCCTCTGCAACGGCGTTATAATCTCCTACAGACATTTCAGTGTTTATTAATCCCTTTTTTTGCGGTGGTTTAGTGGTTAAAATAACTTCAATACCCGGATCGAGGATTAAGAAGGCTTGATATTCTGGGTGGTGGCACGTTAATATATAGTTTGGTTTTACTCTCACATAGTAATCGTGCACAATAGGCACCTGTGCTGATGGCGAGCAGTCCTGGCGGTTAGGGCCTTTCCGGTCTATAACTATGAGGGGACATTTTACTCCTTCTAGGGTGGGCGGCGTTGTTGCTTTAGTGGGGGCCATTCAAAAAGAACAAAAATTACTTTTCTCACACTAAACGTTCGTTAGTATGATCGGGGGGAAATTTTCTTTTTTACTTGCTCTATAATTTCTAGTAATTCATGCTAGTTATTATTGGTAGATTAATTGGTTTCGATTTGATATTGATCAATGATACAACAAGAAATCTGAATCTGGGGTATTATTATTCGGAGCATGACCGATACGCGGCTTTTAACAGCTATTAACCATTTGCTACCGAGGTATTCGGCCCATGCTAGTGTATATTGGACAAATGAAAACACTTACATTATAAGCCAAAAACTAAGACTAGCAATCGTTAGATTGGCATATATATGTGGAATTGATGCAGATTGCAGGGTGATGGAACGATTCAAACGAAAATTATCGTATAAACTGGATCATCAATTTTTTTTTAAGTAAATCAACTATTCGGTTATTGGTTATCTCATAACATTCGTTTCATGCTACCATGTTGATCTAAATTAATTACGTAAAAAAATAAAAACGAAAAAAACAAAAAAAAAAAAACAACTAAAGTATAATACCATAATATCTAACGAGTCAATTAATTAATATTAATCTCTTCGTAAAGAGTAAGTCGAAGCCCGCTGTTGCATTTGCCTTGTACTTGCTCTTGCAACCATCACAGGAGGCCGAGCACTTGAAGGTTCAGCCTTGATTCCACTTATGTATTCATGTCGTAACGCTTGGATAGGTCGAAGTCGTTGTTTAGGATCCCATCTAAGTAAATGAGCAAGAAATTCAATTACTAGCTCATTATCTGGAGAAGATCGAAGAACACTTTTAATTGATTTAGATCCTGGCAATATTTGATCACCTCTTTTCGTGGTTACTATCTTTGGATTGCCCATATTGTCAAAAAATAGCCGGCGTCGTGCACATCGACTAATCATTGCCTTATCAGGGGCTCCATAAATTTCCATTATGCATGCAACTTGTTCCTGTTCATTTTCTCCCATAAATAAAGGACGACCCGTTAAAAGCTCAGGTATCATACAACCTAAACTCCACATATCAACTGGTCGTCCATATGACATGCCTAACATAACTTCCGGAGATCGATAGAATCGTGATTGAATATATGTATAGATTCGTTCCGACTCAAAGCATGATGATCCAAAGTCAATAATCTTGATTCTTCCCGAATTGCCATCACACAGCATGACATTTTCCGGTTTAAGGTCACAGTGAATAATAGACTTTGCATCTAAAAATGCCAATCCCTCTAAGATTTGTTTGGTGAAATGCTTGACCAATTTAGCTGGCAATCCCTTATATTTGTTAAATTTCACCAATTCATATAGGTTGATACCCAACAGTTCTGTAGAAATACAAAGGTGTTCTCTAAATGTAAAATGATCTGTATATCGTACCATGTGAAACCTATCTCTGGCATCCCAACTAGACAAGTTTCTTAACAAATCTGCTTCTACCAATGCTTGCATATGTAGTCTCTTTCGATTGATAATTATCTTGACTGCAACCATTTTTCCATTTTTATGATCAATACACTTTAACACTTTACCAAAACTTCCCTTTCCAAGTACTTCTACTATCCTATACCTATAAGCAATATGATCTCCAACAACTGCTTTATAGTCACCCTTGTCATCATCAAATCCAAAGTTGCCTACTGTACGTTGTAAATCTCCTGATACCTTTTTAGTATCCGCAGCTCCACAGTAGTAAACACTTCTGTAATCCAGAATCTCACCTCGCTCATATAAATTAAGTCGCGCACTTTTAGCGGCTACAAGTGCCGACATTGGTTCAATCACTAACTGGCCTTTAGCCTTTAAGCCTTCGACTAACTTAGCCGCTTCTAATTCCTCTGACTTTCTTGTAACCAAGCCTTTCATAAGTTTTCGGATTTCTAATTCAGTAGCCTCTTCTTCTTCTTGCCTCTTAAGATCAAGTGCATTGACAACTGCATCCGTAGGCGATGCTGTACTTTGAGAAGTTTCGGAATCTCGTCTTACTCCTACTTGACCAGCAGGAATAAAAGGCCCACTTTTGATACTAGCAGAAGTACTACTACCACTTGCAAGCCCGCTAGGAGTTGATACCTGCGACCCACGACGGCGATTTCCTGGCCCTGGAAAATCACTTCCACCACTTGATAATCTCGACATACGCTTCAGATTTTCAAATGGAGATAATAGCATTCGTCTAGTAGCAGATGCACTAGCTTGGGCACTTCGGGGGATCATCCATTGTTTTGCTGCCGTTGATTTAGATCGAGGTTGAGGTGTAGATAATTGATCATCATCATCATTGATAAGGACACTTGCTGTAGGAGCCTGTAAATCATAATCTCCAGATTTGCTAGCAATTCCGTTAAGAACAGGCAGCTCAGGATCCGCATTGCGCGGGTATATTCGTGCGGGAATATTCAGGGGTCGATATGGAGACTTTGCATTCAATTTTATGCGCGGACTAGATGTGTCGGGGCTGTGCTCTACTGAACTTGCTACAACAGACATCTCTGGACTTGACTTGTCGTCAAAATTAGAAATGCCTGGTAAAGTATGCGATCTTTGAACATTGTGTTTGAGTCCATTAGGATTATATCCAAGATAGCTATTATGTTGAATTTGCTGAGGGTGTGATAAAACTGGTGCCTTCGTCAGGTTTAACTCTGACATTCGGTTGGACAGAGGTTCAGCCAGCTCTGAGTTTGATGCTTTTGCTCTAAGAGTATTCGATGGATGTTCAAAATGTTGTCTTGTTGAACTAATTGACGGTCTGTTTAATGGTGATCCATTTAGAACAGTATTGGCTCGGATAGGTGAAGTATTTCGAAGATTGATTTTTTTTGAGCTAGTTGTAGATGCATCGCTACTTATTGATACAATTGAACCATGATTCAGATGAGAGGTTGATAACGAAGAAGTGATACCACTATTTATATAACGATTTTGTCCATTATTAGCTGCAAGATCACTACTTATTGAGTGCTTTGTTCTCAACCCTCCTGCCAATGGAATGCCGTCTAATATCACATTATTATCATGCAAAGAATTATTTCTGGGTCTCAGCTGATTTGGGATAGGTGGGACTAGTGGAATAGTTGCTGTAACAGTGGTTGATTCATTGGTTCGTCTTGGACTAGAGTTTTCAGAATAATGGTATACGCTATGACGGTCTGAAGTCAGTCTAGTCTGTAAATACTGCGATTGTCTGTGAGAAGCTTGAACGGATGTACTTGTAGTATTAGATCTGGAAGCAGAACCGATATGTCGTGGTCTTGTAGTGGTGGTAGTGCTATGATTCATTTCTGGAGATACAATCATTGATCTCCTATCAGATTTATCAACATGTCTAATGGTACTCAGACCAGGAGTAACAGAAAGTTTTGTAGACAGATTGCTTGTGCTTACAGAATATTTTACACCGGAAGGGTTAGATGAATTCTGGGGTTCACTAGAAATTCGCAATTGGTGTGAAGGTGGATATTGATGCTGTAGCTGCTGCTGTGGTTGTTGTTGTGACAGCCCTTGTTGGTTATGATGTGGAGGCGGCACAGATCGAATTGTCGATACAGATCCAAAGACACTACGACGTCGAGATTTTGGATTAATAAAACCAGGACTAGATCCAGTCTGTACAGATAAAACAGGACGAGCTGGTTTTGCTTGAATGCTTGCGGAAGATGTAATTATGCTAGTGTTTTGAGTTTTAGTGTTATAATTGGCTGTCGACATAAAAGGAGATGTGTTTTCAAGGATGAATTCATTATTAACCATTGTATTTGAACCATTACCAGAATATTTTCCAGGGCTCTGATTAGGGACCCTAAAAAGAGGAATTGATGATTGAGGAGATCCAGTAGGATGTTTATTAGCACTAGACAGTCGTCGATGCACTTGGTCTATGACGTCAGCAGCTGGCCGTCGTACACTACCATTAGAAGACGGAAGAGCAGTAGCTACAGGTAAGGAAGAGGAAGGATATCGACTATATTAATGTTAGTATAAGGTTTAATTTTAGTTTGAACATGACATACTCTGATCCATTTGATACAACCCGTCTACTCTGCCTAACAGGTGCTTCTGTTGATGATGACGTACTACTGAACCCATAATTATCTACTAGGTTAATTTAAAATTATGGGAAAATATTTCTGCTTTTTTATTAGAAACTTACCAGGTTCCACAGATAACGCCATGATAGTTTTATGGGGGAAAATGCACAAATGTCAACTAGTATATTCTAGTATTTAGCCCCTGAAATATGCGAACAATGAGGATACTTGAAAAATACTTGTCGAATGAAATAAGAATCCAATATCCAGTTGAGGAATCTTTTAAACCTGAAAATATTACGATATGAGGTTGAGGTAATGCAAAAAAAAAAAAAAAAAATCAATAATTTTAACTTTTAATTAGGGGTATTTGTATGTGTTTTTTTTCTCTTAATAGCTGGAATACAGAGGTATCAATTCAACAAGTCGAAAGAATACACAAATAACTCCTAAAATATACAAATCATTATTCACAATATAATGAAGCTACTGGACCAGTTAAGTCTAGTTTTGAAGATGCTGAACGTGTACTAGACCTGCTTGAAACACGAAACTCCCCTACTTGTCACAAATCAAAGTGAAGGTGCGTACCTAACAGATGGGTATATTTTTGTTGAACAGTTACCTTGTAAAGGCACGATAGGACGCTAGCAGCGGCTGGAGGTCTAGGCTGGCCGCCAGGTCCATTTCGTGCCTGCGTAGAGCGGAACGTCTGTCAGCCCGGCTGGATACACGTCAACCATACACGCATTTTAGGTAAATTATTACCTGGGACGTGTTTTAACCCTCACCTTAAATTTAACTTTAACTGATCTTTGAGCCTTCAAACAGCATATGGAATTGCTAGCTTTTGAAATTAAGGTGTTAACACAGCGGATGTCAATAAGTGAAAAAAAAATGTTATTGAATATTTTTTATTGCTATATTGTGTTTATAGTATGTTGTTGCTATGAGTTGGTTGTTATAAGTGTTAATGGTGTGAAACCAGTTCTGAGTAGATTCAGGCATGCGTAGGGTCCCACCCCAATGGATTGGCTATCCTATGCATGTTAATAAATTATGAATCGCTGATAAATCTGAAACTCATAGCTGTATAAAATCAGTTGGAAAGTTATCTACAGTCGGTACAATATATAACATGTTATTATAGATTGCACCTGAAATGAAACTTAACATAGTACGTTATAAAGTACTTAGAAGGTTGCTTTGCAGTACCTGAATGTCGGTAATACAGTAGTTAGCTCTACGAACAAGCTGGTACTGCAATAATAAGTAGCTCTTAACTTATAACTGCATGGTTAGCTTAATTCCTATCCCTGGAAATTTTTAAAATTTTTATAAATATATATATATATATATAGACGATGCTATAAATAGATATAATAGATATCAATTTTCTGTACGCAGTTGTTGTAAAATGTTGGCATTGTATTGTTTGTTGCATGTAATCTATAGGAACTAGTGGAAATGCAGCTAAAAAATGTAGGAGCATTGAGCAATTCTAACATAATGATAGTCATAAAAATCAAGAAAAAAAATAGACAGCAAGTTTATTTATAGAAATACGAAATTTATCTGATTTATTTTTGATTTTCAATATTCAGGGGTTCTCGTCCTTTCCACTCACATCCAAGTTAGGGTTGTGTACGGAAAGTTCAAATATTTCTCTTTTTGTTGATCAATCACAGTAGTTGACTTAGGCTACCGCATCAATGGAGAATTCCAGCTTATTCAACTTGTTGCTTGTCCAAGTAATCTATGAGATAGGGGAAAACTATTCTCAAGTGGCAAATACTCTGAATAAGCATCCTATGCTTAAAAAAGAGCTCAAGAGGAATGTAACCGCCTCTCACTGTGAGAAATCTTATCTTCAGTTGTTGGAAAATTATCAACTTGAAAAGACTGGTGACTATTCGAAACCATCCAAACGACCTCCTCACTGGGTAAATCAACTTGCTCAGATATTGTATATGAATTACACGGAAGAAATTCTAACGTCAATAAAGAATGATGAAGCAGAGTTTCGTGAAGTGTTTGCAAAGGTTGAGCAACTACAAAAGGCTACGTGATTTCTTTCTAGCAGGGAGTCTTTGAGATACGACATCAAAAAGAATTTCTATCTGAAACAAAGATAAAAAGAAATACTACATTCAAAATTGTAAGAATACTGATCTGTTGGTTCTTGCTATCGTAGTAGCTAAAGTAGGCCGTTTCATTTTACTTTTACAGTATCTTGTTCTCAAACATGATCTGAATTTCAGAGTATCATAATTGGTTATCTGCAGTTTATGAAATCTTCACAACTTGAGTTTTTGGTACGACAAAAGACTCGAGACGAAACGAGATGAGGCCGGCTTGCTTAATTGATACCAAGCTTTATGAAAATTAAAGCCTCTTGAGTCTTGACATGCTCCACATATTTTGTTACTAAAGTAATTCAATAATTATTGTTATAATTGTTGCTTTCTACACGTTTTTTTCACCCATTTGAAAAAAATCAATGTCTTGCGCAACGATATATTTATTTACTTTTTGCTATATAAAGGTAATTAAGATTAATTCGATCTGGGTTAATAAAGAATAGAAAAGCCGATCAACCCGAGACCTGATCAACCTACCTCTTTCATAATCATCTCATATATTAAATACTAGACCCCACTAGAGCCTCATGTTAACTAGGTTTAAAAGTGGGTAAAATACAAGCCAACCTCGGCAGAAGTCACGTGTGGGGCAATTTACATGAGATGTGCCCGGTCCTGATGGCTAGTCTTTTAGACTAGGAGTTTGTTCTTTTTTTACTAATTGATTTCCCCAGATTTTATATCTTTAAAAAGACTAGAAGAGTGATTTTGATTTTCTTTTGTCTATGAATATTTAGTTGTTGAGATTGAAATAACCGTTATATTATCTAACGTGATTGGTGAATACCCTGTTTCGAGCTAGATTTCTGTCTACAATGAGCAGCACCACCACTACAAGTTCACAGGTCGAAACTACAGGATCGAGAGACCATGTAGTTGATTATATGCTTAATGCTGTTAGTAGAAGGCTATCAGCAGTACCTAAAGTTAATCAGAAGAAAAAAGGCAAAGTTGTTGAGCTTCCCGGTTTATCATTGACAGTTTTGGCCTCGAGCCTTGTACGCATTCACCAAAGGACCAAACTGATATTTGAAATCCAACCATATATTAAAGAACTAGTGAGCTGGGAACACCCTTCTTATACCATATCTATTTTATTGATTTATACAGTTATTTGTTTTCATCCACACCTGTTGGCATGTTTGCCGCCATTATTTATCCTGACTGGGATTCTAATCCCCGGTTATGCACACCGACATCCATTACCAACTAATGTAATTTGTCCAGATTTTCCAAGACGATCCGAGTATAACTTTTATGCCGATCCTGACGAAGAAATGCCATTAAAATTGGAGGCTGCAAAATTGACCAAACTCAAACCCAAGTCTGCATCATCATCATCATCATCATCCTCTTCTTCTGCTGCTAAGGCGAAATCTAGGAACTATCGAAATAGATCAAAAGATAAGCGTCCCAAGTTTAATGGATATGATTTTGATTTTATTACACCCGATCCAACTCGACCAAGCAGTAGAAATTCAAGTGTTCATAATAGTGACAATGAAGATAACGATATGAATGATGAAGAGGAAGCTACTTCTTTGTTGGACTCTGCTAAGGAACTGCAATTGGCATTGAATAATCTTGCTGATCTACTTGATGGTACTGAAAAGTTCTTCTATGGCCTTGGTAGCTTTAAGAATGAGCGCAAATCTACTGCGTTATACATGATTTTATTAATTAATATTGTTCTCGTTAGTGTTGGAGCTGCATACATCCCATTTAACATCACTGCTGCTGTTGGAGGATGGGTTGGAATAATTGTGGCTCATCCCAAGGTCCGAAAGAAGGTAATAAAGCTTCAGTTGGAGTATTTAGAAGCTCGTGAAGAAGCTTTGGAGGAAATATTCAATGAATATGAACAAAAAGATATTGTTATTGAAGAAACTGGGCCCGAAGAAATCCGAGAGGTAGAGATCTTTGAATTACAAAGACAAGGTCTAACCCCTAGATTGTGGGATGCGTGGTTGTTCAGCCCTATTATTTATAGTGATAGGTCTGTTTTCCGATTATCTGAAAGTAGGCCTCCAGGTACTATGTATATTGATGATGTTGAAGCGCCTCCTAATTGGTATTTTGATGAAAACAGTCCATGGTTGGTAGATTCAAATCCAAAAGGTTGGGTTTTGGATCGTGGGGTTCGTAATGTTGAGATAGACACTGATGATTACTGGGTTTATGATTATAATGAAGGAAAACGGGGAGAATGGCGACGACGCCGATGGGTTCGCCAGTGCTTTAGAGGAGCATTACCTCCTCGCACGAAGCACAATCCATAATTGTTTGTAAACAAACTTCAAAAAAAAAAAGAAAAAAAAAAAGCCAAATTTGTTTTCTACTAGACTCTAGTCGCGTTAAAAGAGCTACAGTAATTAGTTAAGTTGCTTAGCTGTTTCATGTCTAAGCTATAGCATAAAAAGCTAACCACTCTGTTGTCTACCACCGTATACTACTTTGTATAGGCTGTATTATTCCAATATTTCTAGAATAGGTTTAGAAACGTAGGATGATTCACAATTGATGATTAGATCAACAGGGAAAGTTTAACCAGCCATTTGTTAATTCCTAATTTATCAAATTCCATGCTGTAACCTTAACAGAATGGCCACTACCACCAGGAAGCTGCAGTTAGCTTATTTTAGAAAAATGTGGAGCCTAGTACATAGACAGTTAACTATCATCGTATTCAAGCTTAAAATGGATTTCAGTTGTGCTTTGGCCAGTATAGTTTTCAATACAAGGAATATTTGTTATAGAAATATTATTTCTAATGCTCCAAAAAGTTGTTTCATGTAGAAGCAGTTGAGCATAAATAGACAGGTACAGGTGATTGCAGACATGAAACAGTTCTACAGCACCGATTATTCATAGAAAGCTATGTAAGAACGTTCCTTTACAGTTTGAAAAAAGAATAAAAAAATACTAGTGTATACAGAATAGACTAAACTGATGCTATTTTTAAACCAATAAGAGTTTGCTAGAAGTGGGTCTCAGTTACAGTAGTAAGGTTAACTAATTATTAAACTTTAATCTGGAAGTTACGTATCTCCTGAAACATTGATGCCAGCAGCTGTACTGTACTTTGAGCCGCCGTCATAGTAAGTCAGTATTCTAAGTTTAACTACGTTTAAAGATCAACTAAATTATATGGAATCACAAGCCAAGTGACTGATTAGTCGGAACTGATTCTCAAATGGATAAAATTCCTAGATAAATACAAGTTGAAAAAAAGTTTATAGACTATGAGTCAATTCTTACTTAAAACTGTCGTCAGCCAATCTATCACCTTAGAATCATCCAAGTTTACACCAAAGCATACAGACCCATCGCATATTTCTAAAGTGGTCCGTATCCTACATTAAAGAGTCTTAAGGAGTTCTAAGGAGCCTTTAAGAAGTGGGGTTCCTTATTTTGTTATTATATTGTTTGCAGCATGGTGCTTGCTCAGGTAACTTACTGTAACTTACAGCAACGAGTCTCTTGCATCAACTAACGTTCTTCTCGAAGACGTTCGAAAGAAATACATATATCTAGTACTGAAAATATCATTCATTTGTATTTTCATTTGATTAGATAAGAATCTCGTAGATGGCCGGTGTAGTTGTGGATATTTAACTATCCGTGACTTAAAAACGCCGTATTTGCAAAAATTGCCGGTTTGGGAATTATATTAAAAATATAAACCGTATCTTACAGAATTCGTTTGAAATAAACTTTACATTTTTGCCCTGGTGGTCCCGGCACAGTACAGCTGCTGCAGCCTCTGCCAAATAGCCGTTTCGGTAAATCCATCATCATGGTATGACCAACTGTATCCATATATGCACATAAACGGTCAGTACCAGACCGTGAATACCATGACTTGTTACAATGCACAGTTAGTATGTTTATTTGTCTGCTTTTCCTTGTAATTATATTTTCTAGCTGCTGAATAAATCTGTTCCTTATTTGACCCCCTAGTTACTCTAAGAATTATTAGCGTTACTAAATGACTATAACTAGCCTGGGGGTTCACCTGCTGCAAACATAGGGGTTGGGTAACTTACATGTTAAGTTATAAGCAATAAGACACAGTAAATTAACCAACATCTGACGGTTAACAGTTCAGCTGTATGGATATTCTAAAATTTAATACCCAGCTACAATAAGCTGTATAGCAGCCACTCCTAACCTTAGTTTAACTTCCAGTAATAAATGTACAGGGTCAGCTTAAAAGCTCGTCACCGCCAAATTTTCTGCATGGCTGACATGCCGAATATGGAGATTAGGATCGATCTGAATAGAACAAAATATGACATTCAAGATGGATTTGAGAATCTTGAATGTCAGGCCATTTATTCAACTTCATAACATTTCCGTCAATATTCTAAATTTAGCAAAATGAATCTATCATACCAACAAACACATCAAAGTGGTTAGTCAACACCTTCTCATGCTAGCAGGACCCACATATTTTTCTTGGTTATAGAGATTGACCACAACCAAAATAAGGCCAGTTAACTATGCACCCTTGTTTTCTTATTTACTATAACTTAGTTATAGCTGTATATAGAAGATCTTATGTTTTGTAAGTTACCTACACGTAATTCTACGGGTTAAAACTTTATGTCTATGTTTGGCGAAGATTTTCGCAGGTAAATTTCTTAGATATGAGATTGGGTTGACCTTTGGTCCAGGCAGTTTGTTTTTTCATGCACACAACTTGTCTGATTATTGATACCCCTGAAATAAGACCACTGAGCGTCTAGGTAGAGTGAAAATCTCTAGGAATATAATTGTTCCAACTGACGAAAAGGGAAATTTTGATAAAAATAGTACTGGCAACCTTATTATTTTATTAGACAGCCGTTAGCTTAACGACAAAAACGTCCCCCTTTCTTACCTAACTACTTCCGCTATTGGAATAACAGTTAAGTTACTGTAGTGTGTACCTAGAAGTCGATTGAATAGGATAGGTTATTAATATTAGGCATCTGTTTCATATTTATCAAGTGACTAGGCTGGTCTGGGATACCTGCATATACAGTTTCCCGCGCATATATGCATCAATCTTTCACCCCTGACTCCCTAACTCCCTAATGTCCACCTAGTCAAACCTGTTGCGAACTACGCTCCAGAAGTAAAGAAGAATTTCCAAAAAAAAAAAAAGAAATATCACTTAAGATGAAAAAAGAAAACCGTAAGCAATGACCTACACATGGGGGGGGGGGGTTGTTAAGCTAGCGGAATCTTAGCAGATCACAAATCTCTGAAAGTTATATTACAACTTTCTCAACTTTTATTGTTGAACTGTTATAAATATCCTTGATTTTCCCAGACTTTGGTTTATAAAAACATTGGTAAATCAGAAAACCTCATTAGAATATCTAACTATATTCGATCGTTTATAAACTGATCTGGACCATTATTGACTTGCTCCTCAAACTCACACATAGTGAAGATGCTTAGTTCCAAATTGTTCTTGAGGATCTGTGGTATCTTGTCTATTGTGAATGCAATTGATGTCAATCGACGTGAAGAAGTTTCGTATGAAGTTACTCTTACCAAAGTCGTTGATTCTGTTACATCTGTATATGTTACAACATGTCCCTGTGATGATCTAGCTACTCCTGTTCCTGCTAAACCTCAAACTAAAACGATAAACTATGGTGGAAAGAATGGCAAGTCTTGGGATTGCGATGAGACTACCACAGCTGCTCCTACTAAACCTACTGGAGTCAACCACAGTGAAAACCCCGGTGAACCTGAAGACTGTAATGAAACTACTACTCCTGTTCCTGCAAATCCTCAATCTACAAAAACCACCCATGGTGAAAAGCATAGTAAATCTGATGACTGTGATGATACCACTACTATTGCTCCTATTAATCCTCAAACTACTGAAGTCAAGTATGGAGAAAATCCTGGTAAATCTGAAGACTGTGATGATGAGACTACTACTCCTAGTCCAGCCAAGCCTACTCAAGTCAACAAGGGTGGAAAGCCAGGTAAGTCTAAGGATTGCGATGAGACTACCACTACTTCTCCTGTCAAACCTACGGAAGGCAACCATGGGGGAAAGCCTGGAAAGTCTGAAGATTGCGATGACACCACAACCCCTGTTCCTGCTAAACCTCAAACCACTAAGATCAACTACGGTGGTGATAAATCTGAAGATTGTGATGAGACTACAACTCCTTTACTCGTCAAGCCTCAAACTACAGATGTAAAGTATGGTGGACAACCTTCTAAGTCTGAAGGCTGTGGCGAATCTAATACTTCTGCCTCCACCACTCCAGCTCTTTCTGAAATCACTTCAAGTGCTTCTAGCTCTCAACTACCAATCACTACTTTTATTACAACTGAAATCACTATCACTGAAGGGAGTACTGTATATGTAATCACCACTGTTTGTCCTCCCACTTCTAGTGGGAGTATTCCTGCTGTAGTTGTTGCAACTTCTTCCAGTGCTGTTTCTTCCAGTGCTGTTTCTGTTTCTTCCAGTACTGTCTTGTCTGGTGTTGCTTCTTCTAATACTGTTTCTTCTAGTGCTGTTTCTTCTAGTTCTGTTTCTTCTAGTGCTGTTTCTTCCAATGCTGCTTCTTCTAGTGCTGCTTCTTCTAGTATTGATTCCTCTATTGTTGCTTCTTCTACTGCTGTTTCTTCAAATTCTGTTTCGTCTAGTGCTGTTTCTTCAAGTGCTATTTCTTCTAGTGCCGTTTCTTCTAGTACTGTTTCTTCGAATTCTGTTTCTTCTAATGCTGTTTCTTCCAATGCTACTTCTTCTAGTTCTGCTTCTTCTAGTATTGATTCCTCTATTGTTGCTCCTCCTACTGCTGTTTCGTCAAATTCTGTTTCTTCTAGTTCTGATTCTTCTAGTGTGGCTTCCAGTTCCGAAAGTTTACCCTTTTCAAGCGTTTCTCTTGTTATTTCAAGCAGTAGTACTAAGGTTGCTTCTAACAGTGAAAGTGGCATTCTCAGCAGTTCTAGTCTGGTTGAATCTACCCCCTCTGTTCCCTCCACCTCAATTGGTTCTAATAGTGGATCTTTTACCTCTTCTATCTCAGGCAAACCTACCTTCTCTTCATCCGAGAGTTTCCCTAACACAACGTCTTCTGTTATTAGCTCCACTGGGGCAGAAGCTTTTTCTAGCACTATGAAACCCTCAACTGTATTAGTCATTTCATCAGTATCGTCAACTCCTTCTACTTCACCTAGCGCTTCTGTCGAATCTCCTGTTAGCTCTGTTCCTTCAACTTCATCTACCAGCACTTCTTTATCAGTCTCAACTGCTATCAGTTCACATGCTTCAGCTTCTTCATTTTCTCCCATTATAACTTCTGGTTCTATCAAAGTTTCTTCAAGCGGCCCTATTTCAAGTGTATCTTCTACTGCTGCTTCAGGAATTGTCAGCAGTTCGTTGTCACCTTCTCTTGCCTCTCCTATTGGTACCATTAACTCCTTGCCAATTCCTAGTGTTTCCCTTCCCTCATCATCTGCATCATCATCCAGTGGAATTGCTTCAAGTCCTTCTCCCATAGTAACTGGTAGTACTCCCAAAAGCATTACTTCAATCATCACTGTTACTATTGGATCGGAAGTTTTTGTCACTACCACCGTTTGTCCGTTAACGGAGAACCCTGTTTCTCCTCCTCCCTCTATTTCATCTTCTTTAGCTGTCATATCATCAGCTGTGCAACCAGTTCTTACTACTTCTGGAATTAACAGAGTTATCTCTAAAGACTCCGGTGCCACTAAGAGCGTGACTTCAACTGTCACTATCACAATTGGTACTGAGGTCTTTGTCACAACCACCGTTTGCCCATTGACTGAAGAGACACCAATCAGAACTCCAAGCACTCTTGCTACTTCGTTAGTTGTTGTTGGTTCAAGTGCCGTTCAAAGTTCATTTACCAGTTCTCCTCCTAACGTTATCTCTACTGGAGTGAATGTTAATGGCGAGTCGTCCCAAACTATTGGAATTGCTTCTTCTATTGCAGGAGTTGAGGCATCAATTTCATCCTCACAACCTACCAGTTCTTCGCAAGTAGTTGCTTCTGGTCCAGTTGCTTCTGGCTTAGTTGTTTCTAGCTCAGTTATCTCTGGCTCAGTTGATCTTAGATCAGGTACACCTAGTTCAACCTTTCCTGCATCTTCAAATACCCCTGTTGTGGCCCCAGTCGAAAGCTCTAGTTCTCCAAGCTCCGCTTTAGAACAGTCTAGTAGAGCTTCCAAGGTCTCATTATCTGCAGCATCACTCATAGTATTAGCTGCTAGCTTTAGCTTGCTCTTGGCATAATTTTTTTCCTCTTAAGTTTTTTATATTGTTTTTCTTATAATTTTTTTATTATATTTATGTTTATTTTTACCTTCGCGTTATTATTTATCTACAATATACCTTGTATTGCAATTGATGTTAATATTTAACATCATTCATCCTCTCGTAGTCCAATGTGAAAAAATATATAGTAGAGTAAACTTGGCTTTTATTATATTTTAGTCCATGAATTTCAGTCAATATGAATTTGAATAGATACTCATATGATTTTTAATTTCTCATTAATTAATACGGTAGAAATGATTGTAACATTTTCAAAGTTTATCGATATGCCTTGCACTTCTTATCTAAGCCGCATCAATACTTTATATGGTGTAGCTGTTCTACACGTGTACAGCATGAACTAAGCCAGATCATAATTAGCCTAAAATCAAATGGATGAATTTGTGCCTGGAGCACTGAAAACATTTGACGCTTTTCGTATGTCAATTGAATACAATAAAATTTTAATTATTCTGTTACTAATTTTGCAGCAAAGGTTTCGTCTACCTATTCAGTTAGGACGACCCGTGGAGGGTCTGTTACCATCTTACTGGGACTTGCTTGCTTGTTTTTGATGTGGGTAGAATTAGCTCAATATATTGGAGGAGTAGAGGAGCAGGTATTTTCCGTTGATGATGTTATTATGCGAGATATGCAAATAAATTTAGATCTTACTGTCAATATGCCCTGTGAAGGACTCAATGTCGATGCGTATGATGCAGCTGGAGATTTGTTGATGGTTTCAGAATTGTTAAAACTCCAGGGGACAAAATTGGATTTATCAAGAGGGCATTCGTTATATGAGCCACTAGAACAAGATTCATTCCACAGAGTATTTAAGAGGGCCAGGAGATCGGCATTTAAATCAAAGCCTGTAGCTAAAGATGGTCAAGCATGCCGAATTTATGGTTCATTCCCAGTTAATAAAGTACGTGGAGAGGTACGAGTTCTTGCGAAGGGATATGCTTATTTTGATAATCGAGTGTTGTCTAGGGAGCAACTTAACTTTACTCATATTATTGACGAGTTTTCGTTTGGAGAGCTTTATCCTAAGTTGATCAACCCTTTAGACGGAGTGGTCGCAACTACTGAGGATAACTTTGCAGTATTTCAATATTTTACTTCCGTTGTACCTACAACTTATAGAAGTTATTCTACAGGTACCACTATCGAAACCAACCAGTATGCAGTTACTGAAAGTCATGGAGTATCGACTTTTACTCAAGGATTACCTCCTGGCATCTTTATTCGATATGACATCGAACCAATTGCATTAACTATATTTGATAGACGACTGCCATTCAGCCAGTTCTTAGTGCGACTTGTAAATATTATTGGAGGAGTAGTTGTGTGTACAGGATGGCTGTATCAACTATTTGAAAAGTTGTTTTTGAAAAAATCGCCTGAAGAGTCCGTGGGTATTCTTGATATACCCACTGAACAAAGAACCGAAAAAAGAGAAAAAGATTCACTTCAATATTAATTTGCTATTTGAAAATTCATTACTGAAATAATGCCAAAAAAACAACTATATATATATATATATATATATATATACTATTACTTAATTTCCAGCGTAGTAAGCAGTTGCTGCTGTTT
Source organism: Sugiyamaella mastotermitis (assembly GCA_030572735.1). Classification (NCBI taxonomy): domain Eukaryota; kingdom Fungi; phylum Ascomycota; class Dipodascomycetes; order Dipodascales; family Trichomonascaceae; genus Sugiyamaella; species Sugiyamaella mastotermitis. Next base: position 46,680 of record JAJMBN010000033.1, read on the forward strand.
ATTATTCCATGCTGCTAAGAATCTCCAGATTTCAGTATCAGCAAGGTTCCAAGCTTCAATAGCCAATTTCGACAAATCTTTGTTTCCTTTCGTCAAGACTCTGGTTTTAGATACTTCTAGAATATGATATACAGATGATTTTTGAGAGTTGGTACTTGTATCAGAATATTCAATACTATCAAAAACATCTTCGGCCCATTTAACGAAAGACCAATCATTGTCCACTTGAAATCCTACCTTCCATTCTAAAAGCTTCTGAAAGTCAGCAAGTTCAGAATCGGCCAAATATTCCCAATTGAACCATAATGCATTAGTTAAAACAGGCAGCTGGTAAATGGCATCCTTTATCAATAATAGTCTATATAACATTCCAACAGTATTTCCCGGAATATAATCGGATGTTAACTGTCTCAAAAAGGTGTCTCTTTGAAGGTGGCTTCTTGCAGCAGCTTCAGTAACAGCGTCATTTCTCTCTAAAAGAGAAAGTACAGTCAATGGATGAGGAACACCAATAACCGAGAATGTCCCTTGGTCTATAGTAGGTAAAATATCCACTACATTTATGGGGAGGACAGGCTCAGTTCTTGTTTTAGGATCTTCACAAGGATTTTGACACAACTTCTTTGACTGTTCCAAAATAGGCGTTTGTTGAAGTTTCATCATTTTCGCTTCTTCGACATAAATAGGAGTTGGAGGGCAAATGTTGGAAAGCTCACTCAAAGGACAGTAAGAGAGTTTATGGGCCAAATGGATGGCCGGAAGGACTAAAACCTGAGCATCATCATGTAAACAATCTACTACAGAAATACCAGTTTTGGCAAAATCTTTCAAAAAAGCATGATGGAGATGGATATTCATTAAATGGGCCACATCAAAAGAAGTCAAATTCTGCTCTGCCGACATTAGACTAACGTTTTCAGGGTCATAATTGGCAAATATCTCCATTTCCTCGAAATCTTCATAAAAATGAAATAGAGAAGACAATTCAGAGTCAGGCTCACCAGCCCTTATGGCTTTAATTATATTACCAATGGCCGCTCCTCCACCCGAGACAACTGCCAACCCCATAGATGCATATTGTCGGGGGAAATCATAAGCATAATATCTCATTTGAGATAGCAAGCCTGTTTGTGCTACAGCTGCTCTTCGAGCAACAGGGATAACCTTATAGTCCATCAAAATGCCTCCTTCAACTGCTGCCCATGCAAACCATTTAGCATGATCATTACGATAGTCTTCGGTTAATTGACTATCGTCCATAAAGTCCTTATAATCCTTATGTTTAGTACTATCTTTAGCTGTTAGTACTTTAGGCTCAAAGCCTGCACCCCACATTGCTCTTTTCCAAACATTTAATATAGCCTTTTCTCCTTGAATATAATCTTTACTTGTTCCTTTGGGGAAATCAAAATAGGTATAAACAATCTCCCGCTCGTTATAAGCAGGAATGGCACCAACATTGATACTTTCTTCCAAATAGCTACTGGGCATATCTATCATAGCATATGGTTTACGCCAAATATAGCTAGTGTTGACATTATAAATAGATCCATCAGCCACTTTGTTTAGACTATTAGCATCCAACTTCAGACTATCTAATAACGCCTTTTTCGAATTCATTTGTCGAAGCCATGGTGGAGTATGACTTACCTGCCCTGGATGCTTGAAAGAGGTATTATAAAATTGACCATTTGTATCAAATAAATATGTGTATGTGAATAAAGCTGCTATAGCGACTATTAAAAGTCGTAATGTCCGACTTCGTAACCTAAATATTGGATGATATTTAAGCTTGCTCAACATGTTATTTCACCACAATGGTTCGGTTGATAAGACCAACCTTATCTGCTAAATAATAAATCCAAATTAATTAAATCAATATTTCGGCCGTCGGGCTTGTTTGCCTTTAAATCATCTACTAAGATGTAACAACTATATTTATCCAATAGTATGAAAAATAGAAACTCGTAATTTAATTTAATCCTCGTAACAGTTATGAATAGAAAAAGCTGCAGCAACCAACGGTGGCTAAGGTGAGCCCCTGGCTGAAGTATCCGAGATTGTATAAGTTTCAATGCGTGCGGGATTTTTGTTGTTCTCTCTCTCTTTTCATTCCTTGACAGTTTTAGCAGGACTCTAAATCTGTCACTGTAACATTTAGCATGTAAGGTTAATTCGGCTCGGTACTAAACCAATTTAGGCCTGTACAACCCAACCCAGTGCGTCACAACGGGTGTAAAAGGCGCTCTGAAACGCACTGAAGACAACAGTTTCCCAGCAATTAGGAACTACAGCTGTATTGTGGTACTTAAATTTGGCCCTAACCTATTTTTCATAACTAACAAAAATGAATGCTTCCAATAACTGCTTCAAGTCTCACAGCACAATTACTGACCATGGCAATATCTTTAGCCAAGCAAATAAGAGGACAGGTCCGGGAAGTGGCTTCCAAGCTAGGAACTGACCCTGGTCGATCGGTTTTAGTGGTAAGATTTCATGAATTTTATAAAGAAAAAGTGGTCTGGCTAACAAGAAAAGATAACTTCTATTGGTAACCCCGAGCCTGAATATGAATACACTAGGCATAATGCTGGGCATTTAATGCTTTACCATCTCAAACGAAATCTGAGCTATGGACGACCAAAGGACGAAAATCTTGCTAATTGTACTATTACTACCTTCAAGAATCATCCAGGCATTGTGCTTGCTCAGTCTCATACATATATGAATGTTTCAGGGGGTATAATGAAGCATGTCATGAAATGGTTCAATTCTAATTATAGTGGACATCGATCTGATACCAATTTGCCTTTATTGCCCCAGTTTTTGGTTGTTCATGATGATATGGATATTGAACCTGGTGATGTTCGGCTGCGATATAGTAAAGCTTCAAGAGGTCATAACGGACTCAAAAGTATATCCAATGCTCTGCAACATGACTATCCTCGTTTAAGAGTTGGTATCGGAAGAAGCAGTAAAGAGAGGGATAGTGCCATTGTATCGAAATTCGTTCTAGGAAGGTTCACTACTAAAGAACAAGAAGCTATTGAATTTGAAGCTGTGCCTAAAGCTCTAGATTATATTCAAGAGTTGATGAGCACCGAATTCATCTATGCATCTAATCAAACTAAATCTGTAAAATAACCCTGGCTAACTTTAGCCCTGTCCTAAATTGCTTGTAATATATAGGTAAATATGTAAATATGTAAATATGTAAATATGTAAATATTGTATGAAAATTGTAATGACCTAATGTTAACTTATATATCGCCAAAGCCAAGCTTTTGATCACAAATTATATACTTATGTAACTCGGATAAATAAATCCATTTCCATAGCTTTTATGTTTAATGCGATTAAATTAAGCTTGCAATTTTAGTTGACATGTCTTAAAGCTCAGGCCCCTTTCTAATCATGGCAACTGATAAAGTGCGGCGTAGATAATGAACTGACTGTAGTGCACTGCAATGTAAGCATCCATCACAACACTTTGTTTCCTATCTAATTTGTAGCAAGAGGCCTAATATTTATACTATTTTGACCCAACAGAATTGACCCTATTCTTGCTATTTGTACTTTATTGTTCAAAGTGACATTAATTGATTACAATTATGTCTGAAACCAACATGTTAGAAACGAGATATGAGATCTCTACAGATCGATCTCTGATTAAAGACGTTGTTAAAGGCAAGTGCTGGTACTATTTATTACTATTTATTAACAAAATAAAACTAACAAATCGTTAAAGCTATTCTATCTTCTATTATGTTTCAGCGGGTCTTGGGGTCTATGATACCCCAGCTTCATGAAAGTATTGGAATAACATATGTAGGTACCAGAAAAAACACATATTGAAAGAACGAAAGACTAATTTTAAGCCAGCATTAAACCACAAAGAAGTCAGCGCGCTGATTGATGAAAGAGTATCTGATCTTATTAAGCTTATAGATGAAACATCTTCTCCAGCTGAGATTGGTGTCCAGTTTTATGAACAGAGACCTCTGAAAACTACATGGTTTGGAGGTAAATCTCATGAGAATCATTGTTGGGAACAATGGGTAGTATCGATTACAGCTATAGGATGTCCGACAGAAGAAGATAAGACAGCGATGAGAAAGCGTACTTCTCAAATTCTACAAGATACCATCAGATCTATTGCTGTTACGTCTGAAAGGAACAGATCACATATCCCTCCAATCACTACGACCGATCGGTTCCCATTCCCGTACCAAATTGGCGTTATATCAGCAAATGATGGAACTGGTGAAAGTTGGGCAGCAGTATTTAAAAAGATGCTGATTGATCAATAATTTCTTGCAGATATCACAAACCTTACACTACTGTCATAGCAAAGTTCTTTATTTATACCATTATGCATTACATTATTATTTATCATCAGTTCTAGTTTGTCTCACTTCAATAATTATAATCTACTAAGATATTGATCTCCTTTAACTAATACGCAGTCCAAAATAACTGTAGGTACAATCGCCTTTGCTAACTCAACAATATCATTATCATAAGTACCAGGCTGCAACCAAATAGCTTTAACGGGCGACCCTTCTAACTTGGAAATTTCCTGGAGCAACTCCTTGGTAATAGCTGGAGGTGTTACAACACTTATAGCTACTCCGTCAGAAGCTGAAGGTGGGATTTGTAATTCAGAGATATTAGCAACACTAGGAAGGTTTAAAATAACTTCCTTTCGAAAATTAATAGGAGTTACTGGTAATTTTCTATCAACATACCAGGCCAATACCTTGAAACCGAATTTTGCTTGATTTGATGAAGCGCCTGCAACTGCATATATTCTTTGAGGTCGGAAGAATTTATCCATATTTGAACTATAATATTTGATTAGAAATGAAACTACTGTTAAGTTATTCTTCGCATGGTCTTAAATACATATGGTTGGGACCTCGGGTGGGTAGGGAAGACTCGGGATTACTCCAGAAGGCGGGAATCAATAATACATTCTTTTATATTCTTTTATATATTGTAACTAGTTGTGAATCTTTGTAAATTTTATCATACAGTGGTGATTAATAGGATGGGTGACATATTTATCGGCCATGTACATTTCTGAATCTTGAAACCCCTTTTGTACTGTTGTGGAGTAATTACTATACACATTGGCTACCGCCATTTTTATTTCCTGCAGTGCTAGGTTCATACCTATGCACATCCTCATACCAGCACCGAAAGCCATAAAGTTTCTATTCATTTGTCGTCGTTTGTCCTCTGTGCAATTGATCCATCGAAATGGGTCAAAGGTGTAAGGATCTTCAAAGACTGTTTCATCTCTATGAAGGGTCCAAGGTTGGATAGAAACCTCTGTTCCTGGTGGCAGTGTTACTTTGGATTCATTTATAGTTATAGGTAGGCCAGAAGAGCCCACTAATCGAGGCTCATATCCAGGAATAGCAGAATAAACTCGCAGAGTCTCTTGTAAAATAGCGCCTAGTAATGGCAAGTTATCAACGGTCTTACAGTCCAAGCTAGTAGTGGATTCTAATTCTATCTTTAGATCTGCTTGAAGCTTCTCGTTTTTAGATAATTCCCAAATTAAGAAAGTCAATGTGGTACCAGAAGTATCTCTTCCGGCACTTATATGATCTCTGCATTCCGACATTCCTTGATTTCTACTAGCTCTGACTTTGTGCATTCGTGCTAGCACTGAATCCTCGTCTACTTCTAATTTAATATCGTCCCTACTGAAATCAAGTGCATTTGAATAAAGCTTTTCATACCACTCATTGATTTCATCCAGAGAACTGCCAATAAGTGTCTGAGAGATGTGAGAGAAGGCCCATGATGCTAATCTTTTCCAAAACCATAGATTTCCATAAGTTCTATAAGCATGCAATATTGAGAAGTCCTTGTCTCTTAAACTTCTAGATCCTTTAGAATCTCCTACAGTTATTCCTGTTACAATATCCAAAGCATACCCTTGGAACATGTCGTGTACCTCAACGACAGGACCCTCACTTTCAATATAATCTAAAAGGTCCAGTATTCTTGATTTTGTCATCTGCTCAACCGTAGGACTTGAAATATTCGATTTAGAATAAATTTGAGTAAGAACTTTCCTGCGCTCAAGGTGGGGTTTTTTATCTATCATGCAAAACAGATTGGTTTCTCCATAGTGACTATTATCTTCATAGAATAGCGCTTTATCAAGGTTGGCAGTATAGATGGGCTTTATATAAGCTGCATCACTAATTGATACCTCTGTAGGTGATAACCTAACAAATGGACCGTATTTTTTATGTAACTGATGAATCGTTCGATTTCGCTTCTCATTCCAGGTAATATACATAATCCATAAGCTGCTAAGATTGGTGTACCAAGGACCGGGTATCTTTGACAGAGGTGAAAAGAATATCGGGTAAATAACATATGTAACAAATAGCCCTATAACTAGAAATACTGTCAAATTGATCCCACTCGCACATTCTTCAATAATTGATATTAACATATTTTATAATTAATGTATTTAGTAGCTACATAGTAGGATCTGTTATTATCCAGACTATATATATATGTTATCGGGCATATTACGAGGGCAAGGAACTGATAAGGTTGTGCCGATAAGATACTCGCTTATGTTAAGAGAGAACGAGGATGATAGTGTATTGCAGCAGAAGGCGAGAACCCGCATAAAATGAGCTTGTAATGTAGATGGTTTTTGGAAACCTTTTAATTGGCAGAAAACAGTTATATAATGATATCAAAAAAAAAAAAATAATAATAATAATAATAATAAAAATAAAAATAAAAAACTAAACATGGTGATGGTTATCTCTTGGCTCAAATTTGTGGGCGATATCTTGATATTTAACTGCTCTGTTTAGAACCATACCTTGGTCCAGTTGAGATACTTCATTTCTGAACATTTCTTGCCAAGGAGTCTGAGAAGATGGAATAGGGAATCCTCCGAATTTTTCAAGAGCTTGCTTTCTAGCTTCAAGTTCTTCCTCAGAAATTAAGATATTGGCTGTACATGTGTTGAGGTCTATGCGGATTATATCGCCAGATCTCACCACTGCTAGGCCCGATGTGCCAATTGCAGCTTCTGGGGAAGCATTTAAAATAGACGGAGAGCCACTAGTACCAGATTGCCGACCATCTCCAATACATGGCATACTAGTTATACCAGAATTAAGCAGTTTAGATGGAGGTTGCATGTTTACAACTTCAGCTGCCCCAGGATATCCAATTGGGCCTGCTCCTCTCATGAGAAGTATAGTGGTTGGAAGCATATCGACCAATGTTTCAATCCTATCTCTGTAATCTTCAGGACCGTCAAAAACTTCAACAGGTCCTTCGAATGCATTAGGATCACTAGGATTTTCCAAATATCTCTTCCTGAATTCTTCAGTTATTACGCTAGTTTTCATAATAGCAGAGTCGAATAAATTGCCTTTCAGGTTGAGGAACCCAGCATGTGTGACCATTGGTTGATCATATGGCTTTATAACATGTCGCTGAGTGGTAAACTTACCTTCATAACACTCTTTAATAGATTTACCATTAACATTAATAGCAGAGGTTTTCAACTTTCCTGCTTTGATCAATTCGGCCATAATTGCTGGTAGTCCTCCTGCTCTGTAATATTCTTCACATAAGTATTCACCTGCAGGTTGAATATTTAATAGTAGTGGTACTTCATAGCCTACTTTCTGCCAGTCATCATTATCCAATTCTACTCCTATATGCTTTGCGATAGCATTGAAGTGAATTGGGGAATTTGTACTTCCACCTATAGCACTATTAACAACAATAACATTCTCAAATGCTTCGCGAGTCATAATATCAGTGGGCTTGATATCTTCGTATACCATATCAACTATTCGTCTACCTGTTTGATATGCACACTCAGCTCTGTCTCTTAAAGGTGCAGGGATGGCCGATGATCCTGGTAAAGCCATTCCAATTGCTTCTGCTAGAGCATTCATTGTAGATGCAGTTCCCATCGTATTACAATGACCAGTGGATGGTGCTGACGCTGTGATATCATCAAAAAACTCATCAAGACATATATCTCCCTTGGCCAATCTTTCTTGTGATTTCCAAACAATAGTTCCACTACCAGCAAGCTTGCTGTCAGCAGTATAACCATTAAGCATTGGTCCAACATTCATTACAATGGCTGGAATATTGACGGTAGCTGCAGCCATTAAGCATGCTGGAGTTGTTTTATCACATCCAGTTAAAAGAACTACACCATCGAGGGGGTATCCAAACAAAAGTTCAACGAGGCCAAGGTATGCTAGATTTCTATCTAAGCAAGCAGTTGGACGTTTGCCAGTTTCTTGGATTGGGTGTACAGGAAACTCAATGGCTATTCCTCCGCTAGTTCGAATTCCCTCTCGGACACGTTTAGCTAGTTCAAGGTGATGCCTATTGCAAGGACTCAGATCTGATCCAGTCTGGGCAATGCCAATAATGGGCTTGCCGCTCTGGAGCTCCTGTCGAGAAAAGCCAAAGTTTAAATACCTCTCTAAGTATATTGCAGTTACTGCAGAATTACCTGCATTGTTAAACCATAGCCTTTGACTTCTCAATTGTGTCTCTTCCTTGGGATCATATATTCCATGTGGTTGATCTTCTTTGGTGAGTTTTTTGACCAGCTTCTCTGCCGACTCGGCTCTTAGTTTAGCTTCCCTAAGCTGAGCTTGCAATTGCTCGATGCTCTGACAGCTAGTGTCTTGATTATCGGCTGCGCCACAAGTACAACCTTTACAAGGCATTCTTGGTTTCGATGAATTTTTTTACTATCTAAATCTTATCTTCGTCCGTCGTTTATATAGAAGGAAATTAATGAACCTCAACCCCTAGGCACGCTCCCCCACAAGTCCTGTGGGGGTCAATGTCATTAATGTCACGATCATTACAGATCCATTAAAATAAAAACAGTAATAATTGAAAACTTAGAATTTTTTAACAAATATTGTAATATCTCTTATTATTTGACTCTGTGATATTTTTCATTGGTGGAATTATTATTAATATATCTAAATGTACTGTATCCAATATTGTTAGGAAGCTTGTTAAATATCAATAGCGCACCTAGGCCGCCAGTCACTCGGAGATAGCCCCGGAGGAGTTAAGAAGTCGGCATCAAAATGAGATGCCGACTTACATTTCGCTACTCTGCATAATATGAGAAAAATTATTAATAAATTAATTTTTATGTAATCATAATACAATGCAGTGGATAGAATACTATCTAATGTACCCTACCAAAATAAGTTACTCTAATCTTGGAATTTATAACTTCCAGATTCCAAGGTGATGGATCCTCCTCTATAGGAGCCCTTCTTCATCTTGTTTTTATTTTTGGTGAAATCCTTCCCTCGGACACGACCCAATTTATCATTGGCAAGTTCACCCCAGGTACCAGCAGCTCCCTTATAAGTGTTGTCTTGTAAAGTAGAGTCTTCAAAGCTGATCTTTGATCTATCAATTCTAGAGAAGTATTTTCTTTCGCCAGGAGCAGGGCTTGTACTAGGAGTGAACTCTTGTCTGACCCTTTTCAAAGAAGGCTCAGGGGTAGAAGAGCTTTCAGGAGTTTCCGGTGAAGAGCTTCTGGATCTCTTTTTGGATTCGATCTTCTTCTCATCTTCACTGTTGGAATCAGAATCAGAGTCAGAACTGGAGCTGGAGCTGGAGTCTGATTCAGATTCAGATTCAGAGGAGTCGGAGTCTGAGGAGTCGGAATCTGAACTAGAATCGGAGCTGTCGGAGTCAGAACTAGAACTGGAGCTGGAGCTGGAGTCTGATTCAGATTCAGATCCAGAGGAGTTGGAATCTGAACTGGAATCGGAGCTATCAGAGCTAGAGTCAGAATCTGAGCTATCTTTCTTACTATTTAATTCAGATTCTTTTTTGTCAGAATCAGATTCGGAATCTGAGGAGTCGGGATTGGAGTCGGAATCTGAAGAGTCGGAATCTGAGGAGTCGGAATTGGAGTCGGAATCTGAAGAGTCGGAATCTGAAGAGTCGGAATCTGAGGAGTCAGAATCTGAGGAGTCGGAATCTGAGGAGTCAGAGTCAGATTCAGATTTACTAGATGCAGTAACAGACTCATCCTCTTCCTTTGAAAACTCTTCCATAGTTCTGTTGTTTTTCCATAACCAAAAAATAGCTTCCAAAGGAAAGCTCTCAGTATTATCAAAAGTTATAGATTCGTCGACCTTAGCAGCCTCCTTGACGAGAGCTTTGGCAGTGGATTTGAATCCTTCTTTCTCCAAATAGGATAAAACAAAGGGTAAAATCGTCTTAACAGGAACTTGACGCTTTTCTTGAGCCATTTTAAGGATGATCTAAGAAAATACGATCTTTTTCAGGTTAACGAACTTGAAAAGAAAAAAAAAAATTATAAAAACTCGCCGCATGCAGAATATTGAAACATCTACTCCGGGTAAGACTACACCCTTATAATGTTCATCTGCTCAGCCCTGCAGTTGAAGTTCTAGCTAGCTAGCTAAATTAATATTTGTACTGTTTCGTGCTAAAGGTAGCGTTTTCTTCCATTAAATTAACTATATATTTAAAACATTAAAAAGTAAATATTCAGCGTCGTAATTCATTCAAGGGTCATATCAATTAGGTAGTTAATTAGTGTCGTCTTGTAAAGATAGTTGAGAATTCCATTCATCTGCAACTAACGTCTCGTACTCCTCCAGACTAGATTGAATGTGGAGCTTAAAAGAAACAATAAATGAAATCATCTTTCCAAGCTCGTTGTTCATTTCAATTCGTGAATTCATAATAACATCTTTGACCTTATCATATTCTATAGCTATCGCATGACATTTTTGGTCTAGTTGAAGTAATCCTTGTTGAGCACCAGCCTTAATTCCATGTAAATCTCGCTCCAACTGCTCTATTTTAGCATTAGAGGCAGCTGCATCAGAATTCATCGTTTCATATAATTCATCATATGTGATATTGTTTGCATTAAGCTTGGCTTCCAGTGTTTCTACTTGCTCTCGTTTTTCATTCAATCCTTCAGAAGCAGTATCTAGCATCTCCTGAATCCGGATTGCCTCATCTTGTGCTTCATGAACACGTTGGCCAATATTTTGTCTGTTCTTCTGTAGTTCAGTTCTAATAGTACCTCGGATATCACGTCCTTTTAAAAGGGTATCTGGTCTTCTGCCAAGATTTTCGTCTGCTAGAGGAGATTCCAAGAATATCTCATAACCTGATGACGATGTAGTAGAAATACCTACTCTGTATAAAGAGGCGTGATAGCGTTGCAAAACTTCTTCCAATTGCTCTAATTCTTTTTGAGCACCTGCCTCCAAATTATTCACATTCTTCGACAGTTCGTCCTGTCGTATAGCTAATGCTTCTAGAGATTTTTCAAGTTTATCTCGATCTGAATTCATTTTATCAATATCTGCAGGTGATAGTCCCTGAGCAGAAATTTGTTCTTGTAGACCATCTCTTTCTGCTTGAACCTTTTGTAACTCTTGGGCCGATTTTACCAATTCATCAGATAGCCTTTCGAGGACTGCATTCCATTTAACTTTTCGATTCTCCATAGCTTCAATATAAGCTTTGAATTTTACTAAATCACTTTCTAATGCCTCTCGTTTAGCTTGTAATGAGTTGAGACCATCTGATTCTCGCTTTAATTCTTCATATCTTTTCCTAACTTGTTCTATCTCTTGCTCAGCTTCTTGGATACTGGCTCTTATAGATTGTGAAAATTGGCTTATTTCATGTTGTACCTCTGCTCTATATTCTGAAAAATCGGTTTCGTTTTGTAAATGCGCTTGATAAGTTCTGGAAGCATATCTATCCAATATCTGACTCAACATTCCTTCATCTGAACTCTGAGCATTTTCTGTTTCCTGATCATAGCTTTCTAGAGTCAGGTTTAACTGTACAAGCCAATATAGCATTCCCATGAAAACTGGCCAATTCTGTCCACCAACTGCAGCAATCTGTGATTTATTAATTGATTCAAAATAAGGATATTTGATGATCCTAAGCAGCGAATATACTTCATTATCAATTGATTTTGTGAATCGATAACCGGGGTCTAGTCTATGGTATAACCAATGGAATAGTACAACAAAGTCTTTCTGTGTAGGGGCTTTCAAGGTTTTAGGCGTTAAAGGGTGTTTTGTCTCGATTTCAAAATTATTTGCCACTAAATACTCGTGTATCTGTTGTGCGATAGAAGTCTGATATGCTCTGTCTCTTAAAGGTCTCGGATCCCGAGCTGAAATAGAAGGCCCAGATGATGGTACAACTGGAGCACCACCACTGCCGGCTGAAAATGTGTTTATACCAAAAGACGATTGTCTAGGAGCCATTGAACCCCTCGGTTGACGAAGACTACTGGGCGGGTTATTTATACTTGGAATCCCTGCATTACTACCAGGAATCATACTCTTTCTAATTGAACCAGGTACAGCATTGCCGTTCTCTCCCAAGTTTCTAGTAAAAACACCGCTTAAACCTCGCGACGGCGCTATAGAAGATCTGTCCCGAGATACAGTAGACTGTTGGCCAAATCCAGGGACCATCGATGGTCTGTAGGACGGTTTCCTTAAATTTGACATAGGAGTCATGTTAAGTACGTGAGGCTCTACCGCAGTCAAGGGTTGTTGATATTGGTTAAACTGACGATGAGCAACAGTCCTCTTAATAACGCTATTGTTCTCGTGGTTTAAAGATCCTTTAGATATGATAAAACTAGGATAGTGACGTGTTAAATTATTGTTTAATTTGGTATCTTGTGACATATAAAAATCAACAAAAGTACTTATGTTTCAATACGCGACAGTTATCAGAATATAACAAGAAATGGTGTTTTGAAAGGTCGTGAAGGTGGATTTCCTGGTTGTCCCAACAACAAATAAATTACGTTGCCTAGGCAATATGTTTTACAGCCGTGTGAGGCTGCTCATCGCTTCTTCAAACAATATTAAAGTGCAACTGCTACTGTAGTGTTTAATAGAATAGCACCAAACCTGAATGTTAAATTCCTTTTTATACCTCCTATCTGGTTTTAAATGTCATAAAATAATATATCTCTATCAAACTTGACTACCCTCGCTATAGTAGTATAAATGACTACAAACTTGTTCATACGAAGTGAAGTCATAACTGCTGCCGCATGCGGCGCTAATTAAACTGCAATTAAGATATAAATCTTTCAAAAAAATCTGGGGATTCGGATAAATTTTATTTACATAACTCACCGGCAAAGCCAGATCCGTTCTTTAATAAATCAAAATGTATTCAAGTATTAGCATCCAGGTTCCAAGGATGCCAAGGTTTATACGACAGTCAGTAGGCTCTGTACAGAGTTTTAGGGCATTCTCTAGTTCCCGAGGTCTGTCGGTCGAGATCATTCCAAAAATCGCCGAAATTCGTCAATGGAGGAAGAATCAATTAATTGAGAATAAAACTGTCGGTTTAGTCCCTACTATGGGAGCACTTCATGCTGGCCATTTAAGTCTTATTTCCGCATCTTTGAAAGAAAATAGTCGCACCGTTGTATCTATATTTGTCAATCCTTCTCAATTTGCCCCTCATGAAGATTTGAACAGTTACCCTCGAACACTTGAGTCAGACCTTGAAAAGCTGAAAAAACTTGAGGAATCAAATTCAGAAAGCGAAATTGTAGTTTTCTTACCTAATGTTAATGAAATGTATCCATCAGGCATCACCTTAGAGGTGAAGGAGCAAGTTGGAGCATTTGTCGAAGTTAAAGGTTTAAGTGAACAGTTAGAAGGTGTAACTAGACCTCAATTCTTTAGAGGAGTTGCTACTGTTGTCACGAAACTTTTAAATATCGTTACGCCTGATGTTGTATATTTTGGACAAAAGGATGTTCAACAGACAGTTGTGGTTAGACGGTTAATCAAAGATCTTTTGATACCGACTGAAATGAAAGTCCTTCCTACTAAAAGAGAGGCCAGTGGGTTGGCTATGAGTTCTAGAAACGAATATTTATCTCCTGATATCCGTGAAAAAGCAAAAGTACTTTATTATGCATTAATCTCTGCTGAAGAAGCCTTTAAAGCTCACCAAGGTCCAGTTCCTCGAGCATACATTATAAAAGCAGCTGTTAATACTCTAGAACAGTCTGAGCTTCCTGTAGAAGTGGAATATATAGCACTTTCTGACAAGCAGACTCTTCAGGAGCTTGATTTTGTTAAAAAAGATGAAGGAGCTATTTTAAGTGGTGCAATCCGAGTTCCTAATGCTTCAGGATCTCTTACTAGAATCATTGACAATATCATCTTGTAAATAGAATATTTAAATTGTAAAAATTAATAACGACATTATGCATTTATGCTATCAATTAAAGTTCTTGTCATAACACGCACGTTTCTATTGTATGTTAATTCTAATTTCTTAACCTTCACTTCATCATAATTTAATAAATAAATAATTTAAATGCCCCTCCTAAATGACTTTTTGCCTCTACTACCAGGTAGTACAACAGAACTGGATATTTTCTTCTTCCTCTCCTTTTGCTTTTCTTCTTTAGCCCTACTATCTTCGAATTGTTTTCTATCACGTTCAATTTCTGCTTCGAGTTCCATTTTCTTGGAGTATGCTATTTCAGTTGTCCTTTTCTCTTTAGCAGAGTATCCCTTTTCTTTGACACTATAGAATATGCCACCTAATTCTGCCAACCAATGAGGGTCAACAGCAGTCACCACTGACATGTACTGTTTCGAAGTGAGAATTAATTCATGATAAACAACATAGTCAGGAAGGTATCCTAGACCATACAATGCGGATGTAGGGTGCAATTGAGTAGCAACATGAGTTCGAAGATTTATATATTCCCCTAAGCCCTTTACTTTAGATGCTTGGTGAAAGTATCCACTACAAATACATTTTCGTATAATATCCCAATCACCCCTACATGATTTTAGACTCATTTTTTGGCTTTCTAGGATGAGCTGTAGTTGGTCTCGTACCTCCTTGGCTCTTCTCAGAGACTTGGGATGTAAGAAATGGCGAACACACCATGAATCCGAACAGTTATTGCTTTTCCATTGGTTATAAACATGAAGTAAAGTTAAATGATCAGATTCGGGAACGAAAAACTTTTCTCGAGATGCATCAGACTCTTCTTGCCTTTCTTTTGGTCGATAGAATACTGACGGGACAGACAGCATCGACACAATAGATATCATTTCTTCAGAGCAACCATATTCAACAGACATCAATATGAGCTTAGATAAAGCCGGATCCATTGGAAACGACGACATATTTTTGCCGAGTGGGGTCAATTGTCCAACATTATTCAAAGCTCCTAATGCCCAAAGGTCATACAAACTAGTAGTGATAGTTTCAGCTGGAGGAGGATCCATAAAATCAAACTCTAAAAGGTCATCAACACCAAGTGACTTTAACAAAAGGATTGTATTATCAAGATTTGTCCTTTGAATTTCGGGAATCGTCTGTGGATACATTTCTTCTTTCTCTTCTCTCTCAGTATAAAGCCTATAGGCAGTACCTTTCTTAGTTCTACCAGCTCTGCCTGATCTTTGGCTAGCATTTGCTTGAGAAATAGGGGTAATCTGTAGAGTATCCATACCCATTTTTGGATTGTATACCTTCATTTTAGAATAACCGCTATCAACTACGTATGAGATACCATCTAAGGTTAATGAAGTTTCGGCAATGTTGGTTGCAACAACAACTTTTCGACGCCCGTCAGCAGTAGGTTGAAAAATCTTTGCTTGCAAGTCAGCAGGCATATGAGAAAATATTGGAAGTATCTCTAAAGGATCAGGATTATCAAGGAGTTGCATCCTTTCCGCTATAATCTCACAGGTAGCTTCGATATCCTCTTGACCAGTCATGAACACAAGAATATCACCAGGGCCAGATTGTAAGTGAATACTTAAAACTTGCTTTACAGCGGCATCAACATAGTCTTCAACTGGAGATAAGGAATGTATAACATCTACAGAGAATGTTCTTCCTGGGATCGTAAACTGTGGGGCACCACCATAAAAACGAGAAAATCTATCAGCGTTAAGAGTGGCAGATGTTATTATCAACTTTAGATCCCGTCTCTGAAGCAAGATATTCTTAAATAGGCCCATTAGTATATCGGTGTTCAAAGCTCTTTCATGAGCTTCATCCAAAATAATACAAGAATATTTACTCAGACTGGGATCAACTAATGATTCTCTCAGTAACAGACCCTCTGTTAGGTACTTGATCTTCGTAGCAGGACTAGTACAATCTTCAAACCGGATTGTATATCCAACTTCTTCACCTAGTTTAACTTCCATTTCCTGGCTCACTCTTTGAGCAACACTCATAGCAGCCACTCGCCTTGGTTGTGTGCATCCAATGAGCCCCCTGGTGCTATATCCATCTTCATGCAAAAACTGAGTCAATTGAGTTGTTTTACCAGAACCAGTCTCTCCAATAATAACCACTACTTGGTTATCTCTAATAACTCGTAATAATTCATCCCTGACGGCAAATGCTGGTAAGAATTGTCTTTGCTCTTTCAAGGACTTTTCTCGGCTAAATTTGGACGCTCCGCTATTATTATTCTGGATAAAATCGGAAAATTTGTTACTATTAGCATCTACACCAGTGGTAGCAGAATCCGTATCATCATCTTGAATATCAGCTTTAATACCCATAACATTTCCCAAAGTCGTTCCAGCAAGGCTAGCTGCCTCTCTAGCTTGGCGTTGTCTTTCCCGCTGGTGCCGTCTTTCTCTGACAACAGCGCTTCCTTTACGAGAAAAAACTGCCAGATCACTATGAGGATCACGAACTGCTGATATAGGATCCTTTTGCCTCGTAAATATTTGTTGGCCATCCAAAAATGGCGGTGTAAGCCTATGGACAAATAGATGTACCCTATTTTCATTATCATCATCAAAATCAGTATCACCAGAAGATCCTAAAACACCTGAAACTTTCATACGGTTCATTTCCCATATGTCAGAGTCTTTCTTCCGTTGCATGGCTTGAACTGATATTCTTTTTTGTACCTTCTGAGCCAGTGCGTTGTCATCATCAGAAAAGTAATCTTCATCTCTAGCAGTATGGCCAAACTCATCAGCTGTATACCAATCTCTATCCAATGTTGTATTAACTTCTTGAGGTTCATATGCACTTTCATCTTCATGATCTTCTTTCTGCAGCCTGTCCTCGTTGCTTCTAGAGCGTGTATCCGATTTGCGATATCTATTGTCGCTATTACGCTCAGTGGTAATGTTGTCAACATTACGACGTTCATCCGATTTATCATAGCTTTGGTTGGACCTTTTATTGGGGTTTGAATAATATGGTGAATCTAACTTTCTTTTACTAGAAAGGTCTTCTAATTTAGTTTCAATTTTAGGAGATGCTGTTCTGCTTTTTCTGATCTGTTCTAATCTCTCTCTTGCCTTTTCAGAAAGTCCCCCAGACTCAAGCTTCACATGTCTGGGCTTCGAGTGTATCTCAATTTTCTCAGATTCACTAATATTTTGGATGTTTTTATTATCGTCGTCATCATAATAGTGCATTAACTTTACTTCTTTTTTAATATCTTGGGTATCTTCGGATTTCCAATGATGATTACGAGGCTTCTGCTTAGTCTCTTTTTTTAATACAATCCCACCTTGCTCTCTACCAACTTTACCCTGTAGAAAATCCTTGGATATTAGATCCTTATTGTCAGCTTTATCATGATTGTATTGGTAGACCCGAATAAGAAACTGCCTGTCAAATCTACCAAATATCATGCAAGAATTGATAAACTTCTCAACGTCATCTGAGGATTTTGATAATCTAATCAACTGGCTAGCAATATTTTCATTCCCTCCTTCTCTATTTAATTGCTTTCCAATATCATCAGTTAATAATTTAATATAATCAGACATAATTTTGTCTGTTAATATATATCTTCTACGGTATTAATATAGAAGGATAAAGTTGTTTGGGTTAGGGTATTTGCTGATATTTTTCATCATGATTTTCAACTAACTGATCTTTGCAACATAAAACTTCGGTTTAATATTTAAAATGATCAAACCTCAGGGGGGCATGACATTCGTTCGATTTGCATCTAAATTTACTAATCCAGGAAGAGAATCCATTCCAGTCAGATTCCCTACTGTTTTTAACCCCAAACGATCAGCTGCTAATCCTAAGATTCGATTACCAACTGGACTTGTCTACAACCCGGCACCATCAGCACCTAATCCATATGAAACCCCAGCAGCATTTTTGCCATCAGAAGACAAGAGATCTATTGTTAGAGATTCCAAACCTTATCCTGTTGAGAAGATTCCTGCTTTGAAGGAGGTAGAACCTAAGAAATATACATTGACTGAAGCCGACTTGATAGAGATCCACAAGTTACGAACTACCAATCCCAAGAGATGGACTCGAAAAGCACTGGCTGAGAAATTCAATTGCTCTCCTTTTATGATATCCGTTGCATCTGAACCAAATCCCAAGTATACACAAGAAATGAACCGAAGACTTGAGATTATCCGAAACAGCTGGAGTGACAAGACTAGAAGAGCTAGAAACGACCGTCAAAGACGAAAGCA
Organism: Sugiyamaella mastotermitis; assembly: GCA_030572735.1. Classification (NCBI taxonomy): domain Eukaryota; kingdom Fungi; phylum Ascomycota; class Dipodascomycetes; order Dipodascales; family Trichomonascaceae; genus Sugiyamaella; species Sugiyamaella mastotermitis. Next base: position 65,243 of record JAJMBN010000033.1, read on the forward strand.
ATTATGGCTTCGAGACTCGTCTAACTGAATTATGTTTTGGTATTGTATTGAAACGATTGTACATAGTAATATATATTTATGTTTATTGTAGTATGATAAATATGATTTGAATTGTTTGTTTAGTTTAAATGCCTTGCTTGCCAGTATTATGTTCAAAAAAAACCCCCCTTTTATTGAAAGTCTCCAAAATCATCGTCAAAATCATTGGTTACAGCTGGATGTTCCGGGCTCTGTACTCGTCTTCTGGATGGTGGTGGAGGTAGTAACGGTACAAGGATGTTGGATTCTTCCGGCTCACCAGTACTATTACTACTAGTACTGGAAGAGCCAAATGACAAATGAATACTTTGTCCTTTTCCTAATGAATAATCTTTTGATGAAGTTGGCACATCTTCAATGGGAGCAGCATGTCTTTTAAAGCTCTGGAGTGCAATATTGAATTCAAACGACTGGGCTCTATCAGGGAACCCAAGACCAAGAACAGCACGACGAGATCCATCGACTACTGTGATGGCAAAATATCTACTAGAGTCAGAAACTGCTACCACTCCTTTACCATCATGACTGAACGGAGCGGATGCAAATAATTCTCCAGTAAATTCATCTTGTAGCTTTAATAAGCATTGGACCCGGGCCATAGGGGCATAGTCAATCTCAACTACTTTTAGAGTACCCTGCCATAACGGCTTTTCCACATCCCACTCACTGGCTTTATACCCAGCTGAAATGCTTTTTAAGGGAGGAATTCCATAAATATATACCTTTGAGCATGTATATATAACTGCTTCAATTGGTTCAGACATTGTTATTATAGTTGATGTTCTCCGCATGTTCTAAGACTACCTGCGTATCATTCTCAGGGTTGGGGCATATCTTGGATTTTAACTACGGTTGTTATTCTATTTGATGGCTTTGATTTTGTTTGATAATTTCGATCCAATATTTTATAGAAGTTCATTTAAAGATTCCATTGATATATTGCAAGATCGTATTTCAAAATGGCTCATAGATATGATGATGATGGTATGTATAAGATTGAGTCCTAAGAATTACCAAGCTGAAAACTAATACAAGATCTCATAGATTATGATGATGAAGAGTACTATGATGATGACCAAGGTAAGCAATGTAATAAGAAGATGATTCAATATAATATTCTAACTTTAGAAATGGATTCTGAGGAAGAAGGTTCGTATTATGGTAATCAATAAAAGTCCTAAACTAACGGGCTAAGAAAACCTCATGGTATCAAAGGTAGAGGTCAAATCTTTATTAGGATCAATGAATGTCCCCGATGAAGAAATAGAAGACGCATTGTACAACTATGATTTCGATATAGATGCAGTTTCTCGGTTTTTAAAAACGAAATATGAGAAAAAGCAACAGGCTGCTCAAAAAGCTGCTGCTATAAAGGCAGCTGCTGCTTTGAAGTCTGTTTCTGCTCAAGAAAAGGACAAACAAAAAGGTAAGATTAATAATAAATTAATTCAAAACGATAATGATGATGATTCTAGACCTATACGTCAAGGTCTGACAGGATTAGCGGCTCTTGCTGCAAAGAGATCACTGGATAGTCAAGCACAAGGATCACCAGTAGGACCCAAAATATCGAAATTGGCTGCTTTGGCCCAGTCTCGGACTTCAGCTAGATCTTTATCAACAGATTCAAATGAAGCTTCTTCTAATTCTCTTCGTTTAACTTCTGCATCTACACAATCTTCTGCATCATTCAAGTCTATCAGTTTATTAGACAAAATTTCTGCATCTAAAAGTTCGGCCGGATCTGAGAGCCCTCTGTCGAAGCTGACTAAAACTAAGCTGCTGTCGGCTACATCAGGATCTTCCCCAGCCTCAAAAATTAAGAAACCTATAAAGCAGACCAAAAAGCGAGCGGTGAAGTGCTTTCCCGACATTTCAGCAGACCTTGGCGTGGCTAATACTAGTGTGTTTGCTTCTAGGAGCCCTTTTTCTCCAGTTGGTTTCATCTTTGGAGTTTCTCAAGGCAACATTTATAATGCCAGAGGAGTTGCTAACAGTTCAGTTATTCTTTCAGATCGTGTAAAGCAGGGATTTAGTCAGCCAAGTCCGGATGATGTCGTGCTTGAACGACAAGCCCAAGGGTTTAGTTCTAATAGTAAAGAAAGTGGTCTAGAATCCCAAGTTAAGAATTTGACTATCTCCGCAAATTATTCTACAGCAAGTAGTGGAACATCATTAAAAACTGTTGCTCCAAAGCTTGATATAGATGCAGAGATGTCGAAAGCAACTAAGAAACCGGCTATTAACTTTGTCGTCATTGGCCATGTTGATGCTGGTAAAAGTACTTTGATGGGTCGTATGCTGTATGATGTTGGTGCAATTAACAAGCATGTCATTGATAAGTATCAAAAAGAAAGTAATAGTATCGGTAAAGGATCTTTTGCTTTGGCATGGGCAATGGACCAAACTGAGGAGGAACGAGCTCGAGGTGTAACTATCGATATCTGTATCAGTAACTTTGAGACCACCAACACTATGTTTACCATAGTTGATGCACCCGGACACCGAGACTTTGTCCCTAATATGATTGCTGGCTCTTCACAAGCTGATGTAGCTGTGCTGGTTGTTGACTCAAGCACCAATGCTTTTGAATCGGGTTTCAGTCTTGATGGTCAAACAAAAGAGCATGCTATACTAGTACGTAGTCTAGGTGTTGATAAGATAGTTGTGTCTGTTAACAAGTTGGATACTGTTGAATGGTCTCATGATCGGTTTGAAGAGATTCGAGTTCAACTGACAGAATTCTTGACAAAGGTTGGTTTCTCTTTAGACAAAATGTCATTTGTTCCCACAAGTGGTCTTAACGGAGATAATGTTGTTACTCCAAAAGCATTGGATTGGTATAACGGACCAAGCTTACTTGGTAAACTTGAATCACTGTCGTCCACCAACTCTAAGGACTATAAGAAAGATTTCAGACTTGTACTCTCTGATATTTACCCCATTCCTCATACAAGTGATATTGCACTTCAGGGTCGAATTGATAGTGGATCTATTCAATTAGATCAAAACATTGAGATATACCCTAGTAAATCAGCAGCCACTGTTAAAGGAATAACAGTAAACAGTATTGCTAACCAGAAATGGGCTGTTGCTGGAGATAATATTGTCATAGCTGTGAGCTCTTTTGACACTGCTCAAGTAGCTGTTGGAGATGTAGTCACGATCTTAGGCTCGTCCATTCGGTCAGTAAATAAGTTTCAGAGTCGAATGGTCGTATTTGATATTAAGAGACCGTTACTTCAAGGCACTAAACTTTTACTACATAGGGGTCGTGCAAATGAGCCTTGCAAAATTTCAAAGATCGTTGCTACGCTTGATAAAGCCTCGGGCCAAGTTCTAAAGAAAAAACCTAGACATCTTAGCAGCGGTCAAACAGCAATAGTAGAAGTACAGTTAGAAGATTCAAAGACTATTCCTATTGATTTGTTTCAAAATAGCAAAGAGTTAGGGCGGTTTGTATTACGAAAGGATGGATTTACAGTAGCAGCAGGTATTGTTGACGAACTATTCTAAAATTATAGTTTCTTTCTTTTTTTTTCTTTTTTGCTTATTATAGTATAGCGGAGAAGGAATCATCATAGCATGGCATCATAAAATAATAAGATCAGTCCCAAAATAATAGATGTATAAATAATGATTTTTGAAGCTCTTCGATTTCTTTTCCTAGCAGATGCTAATTGTTGGTTTGCTAGATCAACATCAGTCGTAGTCTGGAATGCGTCATCTAGTAAACCTTGCAGTTTATCACTTTGTGAAGCTAAATGAGCCGCCAAATTTGTTTGTAATTCAGCGATTTCGTACATAGACTTTTCAGCCTGCTTAACCTTGTCATGAGTAAGTTCTAGTTCTTCGAGAAGAGCATTATTTTCTTGTTCCAGAATTTGTATTTGCTCAGGGGGTAATTCATGTTGAACATTATTAGTTGATATTGAAGTAGTCTGTGTGATATTAGAGTAGTGATTGTCAGTAACATTGCTTTTGGAAGATTTCTCTAATCTTCTAGATAATCGCACCTGTTGTTGTGATGCATGCAAATCAGATACGGATTTCAGTTCATTATTTAAATACCAAAACATTCCATTACGATGAAGAGCTATTGTATTCTCAATCCCTTGCTTTCTTGGATCTTGCATAAATTTTGCAAGACCAGAGACGTTTTGTAGTTTTTGAACTCGCTGCTTTTCAACTTCTTCAAGCGCTCGGATCTTACCCATCTGCTGTTGTAATATAAACCTTGCTTCATAATCAATATCATCTCGTTGCCTATCGGTTAAGGATTCATTAAATGAGGATGACCGTGTATTTGATAGGTACATAGGACGGATTTTCAAGAGATATGATTTCAGGTCTCGAATGGCAGAGTGCTACATCTGTTAATATGTCGATCTCCAATACCGTTTCAGTAACTTACAATCTTAGCACATTCTTGTGTCAATCTATCAGGTTCACTAGGGACTAATTTCTCAGTTGACCTGTTTATACCATGTTTTTCTTGTTTGCTTCGACTTATTTCTCGAAATATATGCGTGATATCTGACATGTTGGATAGATGTGACTTAAACTGACTCGTGTCTAGTACAATCGCCTTCTTTTGATTTCTCTCTGTAAGCACGACCTCCTAGTAATTCCAACTCTAGATTATCTATAAGTCATGTGAGAAGTCTTTAGATACTCAAGCAATTCCTTCTTTAAAGATTAGGATACTAGATCTACACTGGCTGGAGTTATAATGATAGAGTCAAGTTACTTGATTACAATGTGATCTATGTGTATGTATGTATGAATAGCGCCTTACCATATCCAGTAGCTGAAACTCACAATATGAATCTATTTGAAAGACAATATTTCAGTAAGATAAAACCATTTGTAAAATTTTAGCAGTTATCATTTTTTTTTTAACTCTGTATGAAAATAATATCAAAAAGAAAGGGAAAAAATTATTTTATTTGACTTTCAGACTATTCAAGTCATGGATCTAAAGGTATATTGATAGATTAACATTGTTGTACCTAACCCTATTTAAATGAAGATTGCGTGGACAGCTTTAAAATTTAACCTCATATGGAAACTAAAGAATTTCAGGTTTGAATCTTATTGTTGATTTTTTATTGTATTCTTACTTCCTGCAGAGCCCAAATATGGGATCATATAAAGATCATAAAAGCAGTGAATATCGGAGCAGTCGAGAATATGATTCTGACAGCAAAGATGATCTTCGTAAAGTGAGTAGAAACCAGAGTGAAGGCTCGCAAAGCCACCATAGTGACCACCATAGTGAGTCTAATGGCAAACATAGCGACTACAGGGATAGAGATCGTAGTGGTAGAGATCACAGGTATGATAGGGATTATGACAAAGATAGGTATAGATCAGATGACCGCGGTAGATATCGAGATAGTGAACGCGAGCGTTACCGGGATAGAGATAGGAACCGGGATCGAGATAGAGACAGATACAGAGATAGAGATAGAGACCGGGAAATTATTCGCAGTGATAATAATCGATCAAGAAGAGATTATGATAAAGACGGGCATGGTCGTCATAGCCATGATAGTCATCATAGATCCAGCCACCGAGACTCTAGACTCCGTAGCAGTTCACCAAGCTCTCGACATCATGATCATGCTGTATCTAAGCCTCTAGAAGAGCGAATCCAGCTGCATACGTCTACTAATTCTGATTATGAGCAACATGCTAGTGATAACTCTACTAAAGTACGTAAGGATATTGATGGTGACTCCAACCCAAACAGTGAAATTCAAAAGTCTATTGAAGAACCTAAGAATTTAGCGAATAAAAATACTACAAAAAATGGAGATGAAACAAAGCCAAAGATCGACCCAGCAGCATTGGCTGCTGCTGCTGCTGCCAGATTGAATGCTAAGATCGCTCAGCTTGCAAAACAGAAGACCAGTACGCCTTCTCCTCCGCCGTCTGCAAGTGAAGACAGCCCCAAAAAGCTTGCAATCCCTTTAAGAGGTGAAAAGGTTACCCATAAAATTGAAATTAATGATTTACGAAATAAGTATTTACTCACTAAAGTAGAGACGCAGAATACAATTAAGGAAGAAACTGGTGCCACTGTAAGCACCAAAGGTCGGTACTATCCTGATAAAAGGCTGGCTACTCCAAAAGATCCTCCACTCTATTTATTAATTGAGGCTAACTCGCAGCAATCATTAGACAATGCATTGGATAAGCTTGATGCGCTGATCAACAAAGATTTAGGAAGCTTAGTCGATTTGAGAAGATTTAGAAGAAAAGATCAAATGGACCAAGGTGAGTTAGATGCTCAGCAACAGCAGCAACAGCAGGCTACACTTGCTATCACTTTGGGTGAAAATGATATTGATGCTAGTTCTGATGTTACTAATACCAGGAATAGTAAGAATAATAGCTTTTTGGAGGAGAAAGTTGTTGTTAATATTACTTCAGATCGGTCACCCTACCAGCTTCGAGGTTTGATTGTCGGTAGCGGGGGTCAAAATGTAAAGCATATCCAACAAGAAACGAATACGAGAATTCAGGTTAAAGGCATCGGATCTGACTATGTAGTATGGGAAACAAACGCTGAAGAGAATGTTCCGTTGTATTTGCACATCACTGGCCGGATCGAAGAGGATATTCAGCAAGCAAAGGCAATGGCTATCGATCTGTTAACAGTAGTTGCCGAACAGGTAGGAGGAAGTTATGGTGGCCCACTAGAACAAACTAGTAGTCATTTTGAAAATCCAGTTCCTGCTATTCCTATTGCTAGTTCTATGTCAGTTCCTACTCATCCTCCTCCTCCTCATCCTCCTCCTCCACCACCACCACCACCACCTTCAGTTGTTAATTCAGCTGGATTGATAGGTCAAAGGTTGGTTCCTCCTCCGCCTCCACCACCTGCCAGTAAACCACCACCTCCTCCACCCCCACCACGTCTAGCAGGTGTCAAACCGCCTCCTCCACCTCCTGCTCGTTTGGATTAAGTTTATATTATATAAATTAAATAGCATTTGAACCTGCTATGGACATGTATTATCTGACCATAGCTGGTATATTAAGTAATGGATAAAAAATTATCTAAAATAAATATAAAATAAATAAAGTTTGCAAGTTATGGTAGTGGTCAAGGTTTGGCTTGAGTCTGATTTAAAGCACCTTTGGCACGAGGAACTGACTTTTGTAAACCATTTTTAGTTTTTTCTGTCTCCTGAATCAATTGAGAGGAGCTGCTAAGCAATCGTTCCAGAGTCTATGGTTAGCAAGAGATTTAGGCTTGTAGACGCTATACATACATGTTGAATGTTCTTAGTCTTATAATCGAGGTCACCAAATTCTTTCAACGCTTTACGAAATGCCTAAGAAGTTAGAGTCAATTATTTCAGCTGTCTATATAATCGAAACTTCATACATTTTGAGATGAAGAAGGCGGTTGGAATCTTGGTTTCAGGCTTTTTGAAGACATGGGGATGTTGTTAGTATTAGTCTCAATCGAAATTATTGTAGATAAAATAGCCGTACATGTATTTCGCTAATTTGTTATAGCTGGAAATTTTGAACGATACCTTAGTCTTTAAAGGCAGTTTATAATATTCATTATGTCATACTTCAATTATATTGAAAACTAAATATATTATTTTTATAGTATTATATGAAAGTTTAGGTTGTAACTTGGCTGTTACTTAGATAGTGCGAAGTTATGGTACCCGTCTAAAATGACTAGGTATCTTGACAACTACTGTAGATCTTCAAATAGTTGGGTATAATCGTACAAATTGAAGTTATTTATCCTATAAATATATTAGTACAAACTACCATAGGTGGGTGGCAATAAATAGGGATCATATCGTAGACCAAGGATCATAAGATCTCACTAACAGGGGTAAACTAAATCACCCAGGCATTCAGGTATTTTTTCCAGGCTATTTGAAATTTTACAGCCTTTTGTTTTTAACTTTTTAAGCACCTTGGTATTTGAGGGCTTGCTCTTTAACCTTACGGTTATACAGAGTTCTGTCTTTCTTGAAAGCTCCATAAGCTTCTGCTTGGGCAGGTGAATCAAGATTAGGATTGTCCAATAGTTCTTGAATACCTAAAACAAGCTGTTTGATTGTCAAGGCTGGTCTCCAATCTTCATCCTCATTTAAAATACTAAGACAAATAGTGCCGGAAGGATATACATTAGGGTGGTAAAATCCTTCTTGGAACTTACATTTAGGGGGCTTTGCTGGGTATTCGTTTGTAAATAAAATAGTAACAGTATACAATCCTCCTTCCCACAAAGTTCCAGCCTTTCCTGGAATACCAACATTCCAAGTCATTAAATCCAAGCCTCCATCAGGTTTTTTGGCAGGCTTAGCAAAGAATCCAAATGGATGGTCCTTTCTCCATTGTTTTCTATTAGTTAACATCGCTTCGTGTAGCGCCATATACCTATTTTTTTCACTTACCTTTCCTCCTGTAATCGATTCAAACACAAAGTAGACATTTTTTTACTTTTTTTTTTTTTTTGCTTTTGTCTTTTGTTCTTCAACAGGTGTGCTCCACTTTTCTTGCTGTTTAAATATACTGTATAAAGATATCAATCTATGGTGTCGACATTCTGTTGTCGGACGGCAAGGAAATTTACTGTAGTTCTTAGGGTTAGGAATTTCGTGATCCTGATCTATTCACATCAATAATATTTGGGAGCTTCTACTTTAAATTTATAATTATAGTTTACATATTATTCTCTGGTTACTCCCTCTATAAGTGACAAATACGTATTTCACAGTTTAGGTTATAGATTTCATCCTTTTTCCGTATACCTGCAAGCATACTAGGGAACTAGATATCTTGTAAAACCGAATAGTCATTTCTGTGGTTTCAAAATGTGTACTTAAACTTACCAGTAACTAACTTAAAAGTTACTGTGTAATGTTAACCGTTACTAGGGAGCGTTACATTGTTGGTGATCAGAATGCTGGTGCAAATTGTTAGCTGGAAAAGTTACCACCCGATGGTAGACAAATGTTGTTAAATCTTGCACTAAAAAAGTTCATTTTTTATGTATTATAGTAGGACTAGCAATGCAGGTAAATATATAAGTACAGCATTTTAACTAAGCAAAAGCACTATGAAATCTGACGAAATTTATTCACTGTTTTTCTCCGGATTTTTCATTCATCTTGGGCATATCTTAAAGCTAATCTCCATACGGAAAAGTTGGGCAGCCAGATACTCGCCAGGCCCGATGCCTGGCACGAGCCGAGGAATGTTAGTCTTTTGAGCACAGTACAAATTAGCACGGCGATATTGACTGCTCCGCAATAGAACTGCACTACCACTAAGTCACATGGATATGAACTTTTTTTAACAGCTTCTAGTTTTATCAGTTTTGGTCATTTGGACAACTATTTAAATAGATAGAAAATAACGTCAAAATGTCCCGGTTATCAGATGAAGAAGATTTGGATGATCTCGATGATCTTTTAGATGAATTCGCTGATGAAATTCTCAGCAAGCCACCAGGTGCTGATTTAAAGAATGAATCATCTGCTTCTCCTTCTACTGCTACTAAATCATCGTTGATACAACAACCAGTTTCAACTACACACCAATCAGCATCTACTACCACATATGTACAAACAGCTACTGGACTAGTGTCTAGCTCTGGTTCTAGTTCTAGTTCCGGTTATAGTGGTGGTACTATCAAGGATGTAAAGACTAGTAGCAAGGACTCAGTTACAGACTCCCCCACAAAGGCTGGACTCAGTACTAATGACTTATCTGGCGACAAGTCAATCCCAGAATTAGATGATGAATTTGCACAACAGTTTCAACAAGGTCTAGACTATATTCTTAATGGAATGAAAGACTCTCCCAGTAATCAAAAGGCATATGAAGAGCTTATGGCTCAATTAACCTCTGCAACTGGAGGGATGACATTGAATGATTTAGGTAACTTAGGAGCAGGAGGTTCGGCTGGACCAACTTCTAATACTAATTCTAAGGGTACTAGTGGAACTGCAGAGAAACCATTGGAATTTCAAGATACTATTGATAGAACTATGAACAGACTCAAGGAGTCCAAGGCAGAGTTGGATGATAGGGCTGCTAATAGCTCAGAAGAAGACTTCCTTGCCAATATGATGAAAGAATTACAATCTGCTGCTGGAAGTTCAGGGGGTGATTTAGATGGTTTATTAAAGGATCTGTTACAAGAATTATCATCTAAAGCATTATTATATGAGCCCATGAAGGAAATGCACGACAAGTACCCCGAGTGGTTAGAGAAGAATCAGACTGGACTACAAGCAGATGAACTAGCAAGATACAAACTCCAACAACAAATTGTTGCTGACATTTGTAACAAGTTTGAAGACCCTAAATACAATGATGATAGTGATGAGGATCGAAAATATATTGCAGATTTAATGGAGAAGATGCAATCTTCTGGTGCTCCTCCTCATGAACTAATGGGAGATATTGCATCTGGTTCTATCCCTGGTCTAGATTTTAATGCACCAAATGCTGGTCTACCAAACGACTTAGAAGGCTGCCCTGTTCAATAGACCCCACTATATCGTTATTTTAGTATACTGGATTTTAGATCTGTAGTGTTTTTGTATAGTATAAATTTAAATTTACAGTCTATTTTTTAAATATACTACTTAGTAGTGTTTTTCCAGGATTGCACGGCTGATAGCTGCTTATAATTATACGACTCAGGGGATATTTAATTACTACTCAAAGAGCTACCTATTGTTAAGAAATACTTCTATCCTAAGTTGAAAATCTGTAAACTGTGGTTACGGTTAATATTTCTGTCAAAAAATTTTACTCTTTTTTTTTTGCTTTTTTTGAATTTGTATAAAGTATCTACTAGGAGAGTAACTAGCAAGATGATGCGTAAACGGTATGACGACAACGCGTCATCTGTCCAACAGCAGGCCACAGTACCATATCTTGATTTAAGAGAAGAGTCATTCTCAACTCCATTTTTAACCCCTGAAAAAATTCAGCAGGCTCTCGATGAAAAAGAATGTGTCAATGTTGCTTGTGTCTATAGCCGTGGTGCTAGGTTTAAAGTCGACGGCAAGGTGGTTTTCTATGTTAAGATCCAAGGAATTGAACTTGAAGTAAACATTGTCAAATCTCACATTCAAAGCCAAACTATTCCTATCGACAATGCTGTATTTCAAGAAGGTGATCCTATTCTATTGTACAGTTTTGATGCAAGAAATGGAAAAGTTCCTCGTCTTTATTCCAAGCCTACATCAGTCGCTGCTGCTACTCAAGTATCTAAAGGTAAGACTATGCTGGCGACATGGCCCAAAATAGGCCCACCTCATTTCAAAGTAATTGCTTCTTCTATGAAATTGCACATGGAGGCTGTGAAACGACAAGCAGTATCTAGTTCTCACCATGATGTCGAGTCGACGTCTACTCCTATTCGTCCATGCATTCAGGAAGAGATGTTTAAGAACATTCGTGATTTACAGTATTCTTATATTGTCAATGTCAAAGTTCTTAGAGTTTATAATGTCGAGCGACTTGGAAGAGGTCATAAATTAAATATTGAAGTCACTGATGGAACTATGCTCGAATTTGATCCTCAAGATAAATACCGTATATCATTTTTGGATGACTGCGCTCTAGATGCTAATGGTAAATTGGCTCAAGATGATATTATAAAGATCTATGCATTAAAGTTTAACAAGTTAGGTACTGGTCGTGTTTTTGGAGTTGTTAAAGGTATTAATCCTGCTTTTAAACAGTTGTATAGTTATGATAAGGAGTATCATGAGCTAAACAGCCGACTTGGAAATGGAAATGTAAGTTGAGTGACATATTTTGTTATGTTTTGTAATTTAACACGAGAAGATTCCGATCGATGATAATTCAAGTCGATCCTTTAGTAGTCAGCCACCACCAGCTAAGGTAACTGAATCTTATGAGAACAAGTTGTATTCCTTTTCTAGCCAGTCCTCCCAAACTCAAAGAGTATCTTCGCAGTCCCAACAACAAATCACTTCCCCTCCACAGCCTTCAAAAAGATCACAATCTGAAATTGAACCACCTTTAAAAGTTAAACCTGCCAAAAAGCAGTATTCTGAATACGAAAGTAACAATACATCTGCGGTCTCTAAATCTAAGAATCCTGTCAATGATCCTGTAAGTACACTTAATAGGCAAAACAATACTGAAAATTTTTACCCTAACAATAGATGGCTCATAAATGGGTTAATCCAAAGAAAGAAGCAGACGAGGAAACGCTTATTAAACAGGAGACTCCAATTTGTGCTCGTGCTCCAGCTATTCCAGTTGTTCGACCACCCGTTCGCGTTCTCGTGCATAACACTGTCAAACCTGTTGCTAAACCTATTGTCCAACCTCCTCCAGTCGAACAGATTCCTGTTGAGCAACCCCATTTAAAACCTGCTATGGATGAACATGCTACTTTAGTAAAAGAAACAGCGAATGGTATAGAAACAGAACAGGTTTATACGTCTTTTAACAGCCAAGTTGCTAGGGAGAGTAATGATAAAGATAAATCAGCTAATGACGAAGATTCTGATGAAGGCGAAGAATTTCTATCAGCCGATGAAGGATTATTTAGTCAAGATGAGGATGTTTGATAGTTAGTGACATCTATATTATACGATTAACTCTTGATTTATTTGCTCAATTTTGTTTTAAATAATTAATCTATTAATTAATATTGGTATTATAAATTATGCAGATCTCTATATATGATTTGGTTGAAATATTATTTTTTTTTTCGTTTATTCCTCGGTTTTGTCTTCAGGCATTAACTTTGCTCTAAGGGTTTGACCAAAGAAGTAGAAGAAGTAAGGAATCAAAACCATTCCTACTCCAATAAAAGCAAGAAGCCAACTAGCCCATTGTAGACCTAATCGGTGGTACATTTGAACAATAAACAATGGGAAAGCGGCACCACCTCCGGATCTGAGGAATACCTTAGCAGCAAGTGCGGAAGCAGCATACTTCTGGTTTGAGTCAATGATGTAGTTGTTTACCGAGTAGTAACACAAGACCATACCGTAACCAAATGCAAGACCGGAAGAAGCAGGTCCAACCCAAATAATGTGCTTGAAAGAAGTGGCACCTAAAATAAACAAAGAAATAGGAATGAAAGGAGCACCAATCATAGCACCTAGTAATCTATCTTCAGGAGTAGTGGCTCTTCGATGGGCAAGTTCGCTGAATTTCTTTTCACAATAAGGAGTGGTGACCAAGGAAAATGCAGCACCAATTAAAATTGGAATAAACATCATTCCGATGATAGCATCGTTGTATCCATATAAAGTACTGAAGATAACTGGGTAAGCAAAGAAGAATGCATACAACATAGAGTAAATAAGTACGACATACATGCACATAAGATCAAGAACAGGATCCGTAGCAATCATTCTCAAGGGTCTAATCAAACTGGTATGGACAATTTCGCTAAAAGATAACTTTACTTGCTCTTGCTCTGTGATGATTAAAGGATTTCCAGTTTCTTTTCGGAGTCTTTGAGCTCTTCTTTTCAAAATAATTGGAGCATAAGTCTCAGGAATAGCACAAATGGCAATACCACAAGCTCCAGAAAATGCTAAGGTAACCCAAAAGAACAAGTCCAATCGGTGACTTCCTACATTAATAAACCCACAAACAATAGGACCTACGACAGGACCACAATAAGGAGCTGCAGCGAAATAAGCAATTGCCTCACCTCGTTCTTCAGTAGACCAGACATCAGCAATGGTACCACCAGCAAGTGACAAAGCAGAACTAGCAAATACACCACATAAGAATCTGCATGCAAGTAAACCTCCGATATTAGGAGACAAGGCACATGGGATATTGAAAATAGTATAAAGTAACATGGAGATGAAATAAACAGGACGACGACCAATGATCTCACTAAGTGGAGACCATAACAATGGACCGACTGCAAAACCACAAACCATAATTGAACAAGTCAAGACAGCTACTTCAGCAGAGACATGGTATTTTTCTTCAATTAATCCTAAACCACCGGTGACATTGGCAGATCCAAAAGCTGCACAGACTACTAACATTGAAGCAATAATAGTAACAAGCCACTTATAGCCTCTAGACCAGTTTTGAGGGTTTTCAGGGTCATCAATCTTGAAAGTCACAAATTCATAATTAGGAGCAGGGCCCTTCTCGGCCTCAGAAGGCTCTAAATGACTAATACGAGACCTTCTAGTTTCAGTTCTAGCTAATTCTAAAGCTTCAGCCGGGACAAGACCAGTTTGAGTCTCTAAAGTATATTCTTCGGGGAATTCAGGATTAGCAGGTCTAATACTGGGGTAGTTGGGGTCAGGGACTGGAATTGATGGGGACAATCCAGCTTCTGCTAAAGATTGAGTAGTCTCGGTTCTAGTTAATCTAAGTCGATTATCTTCAAGGCTTTCAGAGTACAGAGCTTCTGGCTCTTGTTGTTGCGTTGGTTCAACCATATTAGAATTGGTAATAAATATAATGAATAAATAAAATAAATAAGAGGTAGTTTATTTGTTGATGCTGTTGTTGTTACTAGGAGTAGCAATAGACAATGGATCTTTTATTTGATGACTATTCTAGTTATATTTATATTAGTATTTCCGAACTAATTTGAATAGGTTAGAAAGTTGACTATCCACGAGATATTCTTTCATGTGCCGCCATAACCGATTCCGGCATGGTTGATGCACATGCATCGCCTTGCATCGCAGTAACAAGCCCTTTCCATCAAACCTTATCATTGAGCGCAACGCTAAAAAAGGTTGCTTTTAACACTAGCTTAACACAGCATCAATATTTTATCTTTGTTTGTATTTACAGTTAGATTCAGGTGGGATACTTAACAATTAGCTTAAACAAACCTAGAAGTATACTCACTGTTAAGATTCTTATTATATCAGATCAGATACTGTTTCTTTTCTATTCAAGTTAGACTTACCAAGAAAACGGAAAACAGAACCTTGTTAAAATTGCTGACAGAAGTTAACAGGTTTATGTGCAATGACAAAGGCCTATTTGATCGTCTGCGGAACTGGGAGCAGGCATAGCCGTTCTCTGGATAAGCAGTGGATGTTATGCCGGATAATACGGCATTTCCTATTTAATATTGTCGGCCTAATTTATTAATATCCTGAGTCTATCATCGTAGAATATTAGCATGCAATTTTAATACGAAAATGAGAATATGTGGCAATGTCTATTTTGATTTATTTGATAGTTTTCTTAGGTTATTTATGAATTTTATAAATATAATTGATGGCTCTATGTTATATTTTATATGAGACTGATAATGATAGCCATCATCAAAAGATGCTGGTACTAGAAGTCATGTAAAGAATATCTATTTAACTACCTTCGACTAACTTATTACAGCGATGCGTTAATAGTCATAATAGCAGCCACATATTAATGATTAAAAATATAACTAAATTACTGTAATCACTAAAAGAATTTATGGATACCAGTCGGGACATGAGTGGAACGGGCTACTTCGGTCTGTTGATTGTACTTCTTAAACGGGAGTGAAGCGTTGTACTATTCTCTATATTAAGATAATTAGTCAATTCAGTGACCTTTTCTATTATATATACCACGACGGATTAATTGTTTTGGTGATCCAGGTTTCATGTGTTGTTTGGTTGGTAGTCATATTAGTGAGTATTGTCCATGTTTCAATTTCCCAAAATCTATCTTCATCGTAGTTTTCACCGACTCCGATAGTTATTTCCCCGGTTATCGTATCAATTGCCGAAACATTAAATTCAACAGTCTTTAGAGTACAAGGATGACTTAACGCATGTTTGAATTTGCCATGATCTTGAGTAGTAAAGATCTGATAAGCATAACTTTACCATTATCTGAGTAATGGACTTATGTTTAGTGTTAACTTAGGTTAATATTAGGTTAAATGTGGTACGGCAAACTCATTTTACCTTGTGCGGCTCAGAAGGACTCTTGTACAGTAAGTTAACTTTTAGCATTCACACGTTTTCAACATGCCGTTAGCTGCCGCGAGCCTCAGTGATAAGTTCCGGGGAAACTGACATGATAAACTTTAATTAGACTGAGTTGGATCTCTAGATAGATTGAACTACTGAGGCCCGATACCTGGTGTGGCGGAATATTAACGGATGTTTAGCCGAATCTTTTATTTTTTTTTTTTTGTTTCTTAATATTATTTCTGCGGGTTTGCTGCGAATACCCAAATGCTGAACTAGTACTTAAAACACTTGAGGTTAATATCTCTCTTCAGGAATGATTGCGATACAATAATTTTGACTCACTTTTTATTTTTGAATTCAAATTTATGGTTAATTTAAAAGAAATACTTTTTTTGGCTTTAAGTATCAACGGTGGAGTTTTCAAGAAAATTTCAGCAGATTGACCACATGCTTATAAGTTCTAAGTTATTGCTGTGTAGCTTGCCTTGCATTCTTATGATATAAGCGGTGGAAAGCACATTCCGCATGTAAATGTCAAAGTTAGACGACAGAAACGAACTCGATTGAAATGATAAACAAAGAATATTGGTGGAGAAAATCTCTGTAGCTAATATCATCTTACTGAGCATTACTCAATATAATGATTGACTACTACTGCACTTCTGGTGTGGAAACCACAGTTCACCACCTAAGTTTGACTTGAAACACGGAAACATTATTACATTATAAAATAATTATGTAAACCAACTTTCATCTGACAAAGAAATGTACAGTTAAATAATAAAAGAATAAAAGAGTATTCATTTAATCATTTAATCATCGAATTTTCTATATCATCTCCGAATACAACCTTGTAGCCTCGCATATTAACACGATTTACCCTGACCGCATCGTCCGACAAAAGCGACGAGTAATTTAATAATTGGCCACTGAAATTTGAAGCATCTGATTACTTATCATCTTCAAGACTCAAAATGGTTTCCGAGGCTTTGACTTTGTACAGAGATCTTTTAAGATATAGCGTCCGATTTGCTAGTTACAATTTCCGTCAATATGCTATCAGAAGAACTAGAGATGGCTTCTTAGCAAACAGAAACTTGACTAATGCTGAAGAAATCAAGGCCGAGCTTGAAAAAGGTTATGCTCAACTTGATATTCTTAAGAGACAATCCATTATCAGTCAATTATATAAGGGCGACAAGTTGGTAGTTGAGAACTTGAGCCGAACTTCCAAAAGTGTCTAATACGATCATATTATGGATGGCAAAATTGGAAAGGCCGCTTCTAATGTTCAAGCTTATGGTACTGTACAAGAAACTGCTTTCATGTTATAAGTCTGTACATGCTAAAATAAACAGATTAAAACCATTCAAGGTATTATTTATATTAAAGCATTCTAATGGCTTTTGTTGATATAGTGGGCTAGATGAGAAAGTCAAAAAATTTTTCCTTTAATTTATTATGCTCATTGATTATCTATCACTTGTACAGATATGTTATATACAAAGACTATATTTTACACAGTACACATTTCAAGATAAAATAGTATATACAAAAACAAAAAACTTTCATAATTATAAGATTTGAAGAACCAACATTAGAAATTGTAGTAAGTATTGGTGACATCAACAATCTTCTTTCCTCTACTGGCAGCAATCTCATCAATAGAAACTTGCTTAGTTGATAGAGCCTCTACAGCAGCCTTAGCAACATTCATTGGGTTTCTGGACCTGTAAACATTTCCTACCAAGTCACTAATACCAGCAGCCTTGCAAATCTCATAAATAATGTGGTTGACTCTTAAACCAGAACCTGGGGTAGAAGCTCTCAAGTTAAGAATTACTGCACCGTACTTGTGATCGATATTACCGTAAATAGTTCTGTCCTCAAATCGAGGAATATATTGTAGGTTCTTAATGGCATTCCAGTGTGCTCTAGAAAGAGCCAAGTTAGGTTGACTTGAATCTTTACCTTCACCAAGGCCAACTAAACCATTTCTATTTCCAACAACAGCCAATGCATAGAAACTAGGCTGCTTTCCCTTTCTAGTCATGTTGACGACTCTTCTTCTAACCAACGGCTTAGCAGTCAAAGTCTTCAAAAATTCTGTTGATAATCCAGTAAGTTGTTCTAATTTGGAAAGATTGATACTGGATGCAGATTTAGAACTATATTCATCAGCAATCAAAGCAACTCCTGGAGGTAACTGTTGAGGAATTGGTTGCCATGGTTTAGTCTTGTCTACCCATTCGTGCTTGGGAAAATCGTATAATGGATCATACTTGGCAAAATCTTCAGTATAAATAGGAGCAAATTCAGTTACGGTATTATCCTTTCTCTTAGCCCACATTTCAGGAGTAACTGATGCTTCGGCTGCAAGAATTGACTTGATTAATGATGGAGGGTAGTATTGCTTTAATTTCTTCAAGTGTTCATCTCTCTCCTTCTTAAGACTATCAGACACTGCTCCATTAGTCGAAATATATCGAACATAAGAACGAGGTATGCTCTTTAATGCATTATTATAAATGAAATTAGAACCAATAGTTCTCCTTAGCAGAGACATTATTGATGCTATATTGGAACTTCACTTCACGTTGATGCTAGAGAATTGACAAATTTTTGAACATTGAAAATCTTCTGCCGGGTTATATCGAGGTTAGGAACCTATAATCTTGGTAGAAGCCGTACAATATGTCGTTGAAAGTTAATTGAATCTCTGAACATTAAACTGTAAATTCGGTCTATTATATCATTCCTGCCTTTGCTATATCTACAGTATTAATATATAAGTATTTCATATAATATTTTAAAATTGCATTCTTAAATATTAACCAAAATAGTTAATGATATATTGTAGTTTAAATTGGCGCACTATTCATATATTAATCATACGGCTTTGTGCGGCTTAAAACTTTTTCTGATAAGTTAACATTTTTGTCTGAACTAAATTTTTTTTTTGCAGTAAATCATCATGTCGAGCAAAGGATATAAATCAGCCGAGACTGTTCAGGATTCAGACTCTGAAAATGAGTATCCTGAATTTGTGTATGTATACCATTTAGCAGATCTGTTTTGGACATTCAGAGACTAACTACATAGTGAATTTCAGCCACCAAAGGGCTACAAGAAGGTTTCCTATGAGACTCTTCCATCTTTAAAAGACAAGCAAGTTTGGTTGATGCAAATTCCTGCTAGCTTGGATGTTTCTAAACTAAAAAATATCCCTGTTAGTTTAGATTCTCATGCTGAGCCTACTTTCAGTGTTGGTGGATCCACCTTCTCCATAGTTAAGGATTCCGACGACCAAGTAACCTCAAGAATCCGATTATTAGCTGCTGGAAAATCTGCTGATAAGTTAAATGTGGTTACAAAGAGTATTACTAGTTCATACAAGATCACCGAACAGGCTAATATCCCTGATATTGACTTCAGTGCAGTTGCTCTCCCCAAACCTGAAGTTGAGCAAAAGACTGGTCTTTACATGCGACACTATCCTACTGGATACGGCCCTAGCAACTATAAAGAAAGTAAGCCAACTGAAGAAGCTTTAGAATCTCCTAAGAGTACCAAGTCTAATACTACTGATGACTCAAGTAAGAAGGATAAGAAGGACAAGAAGGACAAGAAAGATAAGAAGGACAAAAAAGAAAAGTCTAAATCATCCGAGGACCGACCTAAAAAGAAGCACAAGTCAAAGAATGTAGAATAGACACCAAAACAAAAGCATTTAATTTATTTTAGTTTAGTTATTATCTCATTATAATGAAAATTCATATTTATTGACTGAAACAGCCGGTGTATTGTCGAGGGTTCTCTCTATGTACTGAACATGGCCAGATCTAGATACCAACACAACTGTCTGTGTTCTTGTCCCATATTCACTAGAACCAAACTTTATATTTGGAATAAAAATGCTCTTTCGAAGATTATAAATAGTAGGCTCCCCAGGTGGGTACGTATTTGTAGAAAGGATGCCAAAAAGATGCTGAATTAATTTGTCCTGTGGCCATTCTTGCCTGGTGCTCTCGTTAAGCATTTCTTCAATGAGCTTGTATCCCAATGCTATTTTCTCCCAGGATTCATCAATTCCATTAGATAAAACTATACTAGATTTATCATCAAGAACCCAAGCATCATCGGATCGATTGGAGAATATTTTGAATGGACCGCCAGGATTTTGTTTATCAATTTGACCGCAAAACATAGTAAATCCTCCAGTCAATTTAAGAACTTCTTTGGAGTGTTTCTCTATTAATTCCTGAGTCCAAGAATCCGCATCCTTATCAGAAGCCAAAAAATCTTTAGTGATTAGACCACGGGATATAGGTGATTTACCATCTCCTTGTTCATGATAGTTTAATAAAATAGCTATTCGGCCAGTTTTTGACATGCCTATCCAAGTTCCTCTTTCTTCTCTCTCTAAATCGACAGGTCCCAAAATGTGACTATGAGGAGGATCCCAGAAATGGGCACCAGCGGTGGCTCGGTCAGTATATTCATCACGGTTTGATAGTAATATCAGTGAACTGCGATTTCAAAGTTAGTCATAAATGCAATTATTACAACTCACTGCAAATAACTTAAAAACTGAAAAGTCCTGTATACTTACTAATCAGGATGGCCCGTAGTAGCCAATAATATACACATCTATAATATTATTAACATATAAGTGCAAAGCGGGAATAGCGGGAAGCAAACGTTATAGATATTTGATAAAGGTGACTTTAATGATGCTCTTATACCCCACAACCGAGTGAGCCTAACCCATCTAGCCCATATCAGCAGATGTTGACAAATCTAAAAACTAACTAACCCAAAACAGTAAAAGGTTTAAATATTTATTAATAAATACATTAAAAAAAAGTGCAACATATAATATGATCAAATGTTATAATCCTTCAAGATTCCACCCAAGTGAGTGTTGGTAATCTTACCACGTCTAGGTTTCTTTTGCTTCTTTTCATCGGCTTTTGATGTCTGTTTCTTAACAGTTGCTGGGTCTACACTAGTTGGCTTAAGACCAGCCTTTTCAAGCAAGCCAGGTAATTCTGCAGAAGAAGGGACTTTTACAGAGGTCCAAAGTTGGGTGAATGCTTCATCTACACCGCCAATCTTGCCCCCAACATTTGCCCATACATACCGAGGTGAGTTGTCTTTTTTAGCCCGCAGTACCACTATTTCTTGTGATTTCTCAAGCTTATCTATAGCTTCCAAGCAACCATTCCAACCATCTTTTAAAGTTTTTACAGAGATTCCTTGAAATGTTTTCTGGGCCCGCAGAAACGTTAATAATTGATCTGGACTATATATATTGTAGATGGAAACATAGGCAGCGGTTTTGTTCTTGTCATCGATTTTGATTCTGTCAATACTTCTCATAAGCATAATCAGAGGACCAACAGGAAAATTGAGGTAATTCTCAATATCTTCAAATCTTACAGCTCTATCTTGCTTTTTAATATATTCCACAGCATGAAATAGTTGTGTGTTGTGATGGTTTCCAGCAGCAGCAGCTTGCTGTTGAGCATAAGCAAGCTCTGATCTCTTTTTCTTTGGGCTACCCTCATTAGCGCTTTCATTGGCACGTTTTTTAGATGCATCAGAAGAATGAATTATTGGCTTAGCGACAGTTGGAGCATTTCGAGCTCTGTTTCGAAACGAATTAAGTTGATCGTTTAACGACGACATTATGTAGTCAACTGACAAACTCAAGATTTGTCGAAATGTTGAATTTCAAAATCTAGAGGCAAGGGTTTTTGAGTAGTGAATTCATCGACTGGTACAAAGTATGAACTACTATCCATCTATCTATCTATATATCTATCTATATATATCTTAATCTAATGGATTTTCAGTGTATATAAAAGGTTGGATTAGTTTAAAAAAATATTTTTAGTACGGTGTGTTTAGGGTCTCTTGAATGGTTAGTTTGGTAATATCGATCAACTTGAGTGAATGCATAGTAACTAACCGTTATTACTTTACTTCAAACAGTTATTACTATGAAATATTTGAAATGCATATTATTTAAAAATTATTAAACAACTTAGATATAAGAGTAAAGCTCATATTATATTATATAATTATATCCAGCCTGTGGACATATTTAACAAGGCAATGTATAGGTTTTTGATCTCTGAAAGACAAATATTAACCTCAGCAATTGTAGCTTCAATATCACAAGCTAGAGAAGATTGATCTCCCGAAAGTAGTGATTTAAATATTTCAAGAGAATGAATCTGTTTTTTTACAGTTTTTGGCACTTTAGAATTGATAAACTTAATGCTGTATCTCATATATTTTGAAGAACTGTTCTCCGAAGCAGACTTTCTAGTAATGTTAGCGGAGCCGACTCAACATTGACAATATCTAGACTTACATTGATAAATATAGTCTGACATCAGAAAGTAATTTTCTTACTTGTAGGAATTCTGTGTTAGTATAATAATTTACCATAGTAGAGTAGTCAACTGGATCATTTTGATTTGTTAGCGAGCTGTTCTCGTCAATTCTATTCTCCAACATCTCAATATGGCGAGGCAGTTCAAGGAGAAACAAAAGCTGGGTACTCTTAAGGCAATTTCCAGAATATTTATTTAAAATTGACTGACGGTTACCTGGTTTATTCCAGTCCATCTTCTTTAACATATTTAGTATGTTCGCCATGGTATCAGTTGAAACATGTATCAATCTTACCGCCGCCGCCCTTCACCCCCTTCAACTCCCCCCCTGAAAAGTTAGATGTATCCCCTGTAACTGCTCAGCAAATACTACTAGGCACTGCTCGTACTGTAGTTACAGTTACAGTCTGTACTGTACCAATAGCATATCCGAACGATTATACCTTTTCAAAATAGTATAATATACCTTCAGCTAATATATACCAGAAACCTCGGAAAACTTCAGGAGCGTCAAATATTAATATTTGCGTATATATGGTAAACAGCGCATGTACTACCTGATTTAGATAAATAAACCACCCAGATGAAGTTTTAGCAATTAAAAGTCATTTTAAAGTATTAATTAATTCAAGTCACAGAAATGTATAAAATCAATTCAACTATTTTAAAGAAAGTGATAAAACCTCCCATTTTACTGTGGATTATTTTTTTTCTATTCGGATATATATGTGAGTTTCGGACTAATTTCCCCATTAAATACAGAATTGAAAATTTTTTTGGTTTTGTATATGCAGGTGGGTGGGACCTGCTTGGCATATTTTTCCGCATTCTACATATCATTTATAGAGCTCAAAATGAATTTCCAGAAAATGAGTTTTGAAATTTACAATCAAAATGATTTATTTGACTAATTGAGTTCTTGGAAGTTGATTTTGTGTTCATCGACAGTAGATATAACATTATGCTTATACAAGTGGACTGTAGGGGGACCAGTCTAGATCCATGCTGACCAACCCACTCCGAGAATTACATGTGTGTAGTAGCTGCTCGGTTTAATGATCCGCACATCGATATTATAAGCTCTGCCATGGCTCATAGCCTAGACAATAAAAATAATAAATACAAGGTGGAAAAAAAGCCCAGGTCTTTAAAATAGCAACTGGGTTATAAGAATAAGACTTAACCTTCCTTGTTTCAGTACTATGGTAACTAGTTGTTAGAAAATTCCCGAGATACCCCGACAACTGGATTGAAACCCTCTAATAGCCCTATCCCCACAAATTAGATAAATCCAAGAGTAAAGATAATATCATGGCAAAAGTGGCCCCTATTTAAACAGATTCATTAATTTAAAATTGGTTATATATATATATATATTTCTAAGTTTAACAACCATCTAAAGAGTTTTTTGTTTAATTATGTTTTATGTAAATTATTGTACAATTTTTAAGAGTGACATATTGCCCGCTGAACCACCCCTACCCCATATATTTATGTTAATGTTATAATCAAAAGAAAAGAAAAAATTAAAAGATAAAAAAAAACATATCTCCCGGGATAAACTGACAGCTGCTAACATTCCAGATCTCTAAGGTTTCGGTTTCGCTCAACAATATGTAGCCTGACACATATTAAGTTATTGTTACAGGTCTATTACATTGTATAGTTGTGTGTATGCTGCACCAGCAGATCCAAGGGGCTGTATAACTTGACTATAAAACTGTCAGCATCATCGATGCAATCCTATAGTCGTCAAATCCTATAGTCGTCAAGAAGGCCTGGTAGGCTTATACTAGTCTTGAGTCTCTTGACAGCTTATAGAATTATCAATTGACTTTCAACTCATTGCTAAAACCAACAAGAAAAGCAACTGATTAATGGTGGTCCCAATACTTATCGGTGGACGACAAGCTTGACGTCAACCAACCCAAAGGTTAATTGCGGATAATTTGGTAGGTTTTACAATGCACTAGGGTAGACATTTGCTGCACCATTGCCGGAAATACTCAAACCGAGTGGTATAATGGCGTAACAAATGGGGCCAGCCGGCCCGATTTTATCCTAAAACGACCGGTAGGCTTGCTTCAACATGGCAGAGAAGCTTGTTCAGGATTTTGTTGTCCCCGCCACGCCTCAACACACTTCTTTCAAGTTCTTTGCTGGGCCTACCAGTTGTACAGTAGTCAAATATCCCGGTAGTGAGGCCAAACCTCTGCCGGCTATTCCTTTAAACATTTTCATGAAGATTAAAATCGAAGATTCAGCAAAAAAAAAAAAAAAAAAAAAAAATCTTGCTAAATCCATTTTTTAAAAATTTTTATTTAGTTATTAGAAAAAGAGCTATTTTTAAAATATATTTTTCATTATAAAGTAAAAAGTTAGCTATGGTTTTAGAGGGTTTTTGCGCTGACAAATCACCTCTTAAAATTGAAATTTCCCCATAATCTTGCCAATCTCCATATTACTAGTTCACCACCACGGATTTACGGATATAATAAGAATTTCCTAGTGGATCCTCATTCTCTAAAGTTGAACGGGGTAAAATAGAAAGATTCCAAAAAAATAGAGCCCGCAAAGTTGGACAACCAACTAATAAAAGTTGTTATATTTCCAAATTGGATGATTATGACATCCAGTTGTCTTGTAGTCATTAGCGTCAATTTCACTCTTTATCAGGGTAGAAATGGAGATGATGGCGGTTTCCCCTCCTTTTTGCGGATAAGTCCCTGACCCCCGTTTGAATCCCCTCAAAAGAAGAAAATTTTGGGACCAGTGGGTGAGCAGTTAACACTTAATCAACAACGTTAAGCTTGTTACGGGACTTGAGCCCCAGCCTAAAGGGATTCTCCCAACTTTCTATCCGTTTTTTTTTTCCCTTCTTATTGTTACTTCAATATTATAATTTAAACTCGCCTATAAAGTCACCTTATCCAAGGTTATTATCAATAGCCATTATTTCGACTGTTTAAGGTGATTATTCCAACTGGTTTGAACTGTCATTGTTAATACGAATCGACCTTTTGATTTTGTTTTCTAGCTTTTAACACTAAGTCGATAATTTGGAACAAGTGTCAGATTAAAATATCATCTTCTGCTTGGTTGTATATTTGAAACTAGTAGATCCCTATCTATTATTAAAGTATTTATTATTACCCCTCCTCTTGTTAATAACTGATCGGAGTGTATTACTATATCAAATTAATTACTATTCCTAATCGTTTTTTTTTTCTGTTATTCGAACGCTTTTCTTCATGATATATTGACTTTCTATCATAATTGACGACTCTTCTTCTCCTTTTTTTTGTTCTATATTTATAACCTCGACTATATATTATTATTGACGACATATTTATTTTGGCTGAACTTCCTTTCTAATATTATTTATAGTTTTGATTTTTTTCATACCAACATGAGTGCTTCTTCTACAACAACCGTCAAAGGAGAGTTACCTAGACCCTATAAATGTCCTATTTGTGACAAGGCTTTCCATCGATTAGAACATCAAACTCGTCATATTCGAACTCATACTGGTGAGAAACCTCACGCTTGTACTTTTCCTGGTTGCCCTAAAAGGTTTAGCCGAAGTGATGAGTTGACTCGACATTTGCGAATTCATACAAATCCTAATTCACGAAGAAACAATAGAAATGCTAGATATGCAATTGTCGATCGGGATATTAAGACTCCACAATCTGAAACTGCTGGTGCTACTCCTGTCACTGCAGCTGTTCCTTCTAGTGTAGTTTTACCTGCTCAACCTGGTATATCCAACTCCGTTACCTCCGGACAGCCTATTGTATCTTCTGCTAATTCAGTGTCGACTCCATCTTCTGTTGCTAATCCAGTAGGTTCTTCAGCTTCTCAACCAAATGGTCATGTTGCCGGCACTGCCAATGGTTCTACCGATGGCTCATCTACTAGTGTTATGAAGCAGCCAATTACTGAATATGGAAAACATTATCCTAAAAGTATGACCAATCTTCCTTCAATTAATAATTATGATTACCATCAACAGCAGCAACAGCAACATCATTATTTACCACACCAACAACATCCTTTACAGCATCAAGTGAAGAGTGAGTATTCTTCTGCCAATTCAACTCCCTACTCATCATCACCATCTTCTCCTACTTTACATCATTTGCAACCAGCTAATGGAGTAAAGTCGGAGCAACATACTCCTGCATCTGGCAGTTTCTTTAGAGTACCTCATTCATCTTTCAATCGATCTTCAGGGGGGTTGTTTGATATGAATGTTTTGGCTACTGCTGCTACTCAGGAATTAGAACGTGAAAACGCTGCTGCTGCTGCCGCTCATAGTCATAATACTTCCAACACTAGTAGTGCAGCTGGTAGCCCATCATCCCATTCATCTTTGGCAGCTGCTTTTGGATCTTCTTCAGGTGTTCAGCAATCTTCTTCTTCTCCTTCATTATCAGCATACTTTTCACAAGGTATGAGGGAGTCTGGTTCAAGTCATCATCCATTCCATCATCATCATCATTATCATCATCCATTCTCTGGTTCTTCTAGAATTACTCCTTTAACTTCATTATACAAAGGTAGGCATGATGATGATACTGATGACGTTTATCAACACCGTTCAAAGAAATCCAGACCTAATTCTCCTTCTTCTACTGCTCCTAATTCCCCAACTTTTTCCCCTTCGGGTTCTCCTACCCCAGATCATACTCCTTTGGTAACCCCTGCACATTCCCCACGGCTCCATCCTCGCGATGACCTCGGAGGTTTGCAGCTACCAAGTATTAGGTCTTTAAGTCTGGGCAGACATATGCTCCCCCCATTACAGCCATTGGAAGTTGGTGGATCATTACCTGGCCCTTCGACTAGTATCAATCATCATCATCATCATCATGCTCATGGCCATGTACCACCATCTTCTCATCATTCTCCAATGTCACATATCCCAACTCCATCGTCAAGTACCGTAAATACTCCTTTAGGCGCTTCTCCTTCCTCTGGTCCTATTCCTATTCGCAGGCCTTTTGAATCTGGTTCTGGAAGTAGTAGCAGTCAGCCTTCAAGTTCAACTAATACTAGCCCGGTTGGTAGTGCACCAGGCCCCTCAGGTACTTCTGTTGTTCCTCGAGTTTCTGTATCAGATTTGATAAATCGTACTGACTGAATTGCTTGAACCTGATGATGGGTGTGCTGCAGTATAATGGACCGTTTCTTTATTTAAGTATTCTATTCCTAACTTGTGTTATTATTTCTGCTACTATTGCTATCTTTTATATATTATATGTTTTCCATATATTTTATGTTTTATATAAATTATTTATTGTGAGTTTGTGATATTGATTTATGTTTTTTTTTTCATATAAATAGTTTTTCAAAGCTGAATTTCAATTGACTCTGATAATAGGTGCTTCTGCTGCATTGGCAATTGATTCATAGAGATGTTCACCCCGTTCTGTTACTATAACTTCATCCCCTATTTTAACCTTGTAACCCACGTCAGCCTGAACCATATTCATTCCAAAGCAAGGATAGTACTTTGCTCCAGGATCCACTCTTCGAAAGGTTTGCATTGTCTTGTATGGTTCATGGCTTTTGTTAAATTGACCAGTCTTTAGATTGACTGTAGTAACTTGGCATCGCACATTTCGGCAGGTGATGTACCACCTATGTCCACCTACTGTAATTAACTTCCATTCATCTTCATCCCATGGTACTTCGCTATCTACAACAATATTCGGTCGGAAGTTTTGACTGCATATCTCTAATTCGCCTCCAGTCCTTTCATATACTCGTTCATAGAGATCCTTCAATGACCCAGTGGTGATGAGATTGCCAGGATAGTAATCTTGGAATGAACTAACTGGAGTTCGTTTCAATTCTTTGTCTGGAGGGGCGCCCCTTTGTACGACTCTTCTTGTGCAGGGAATTACAAATGTTGCTTTTTCAGCTCTGACTGGGTCATCTGAGAATAATGATTCCAAAAACGGTCGAATTTGTGGGAATTCCTGTTCAAGGTTATAGCCTTCTGGGAACTGGCTCCAGATAAATGATTTAACAACTGGGCTGTCTTTGAGTTTACGATAGTCGATATCCAATGGTAGATAGAGCTCGGCACCAGTAGGAGGATATTCCAACTTTAATTCCTTTTTCTCAAAATCGATGCTAGTCTTTACCAAGGTCAATCTAGGTGTTTCTCTTTGAGTGATAAACCTATAGCTTCCATCTGCTGCTTTCCTGTCTGGTTCTACAAGCATAAACAATCTATCATATTTAAACCCGAACTTATCAATTTCCGCTTCTTTCAAAGAAATGCCTCCCATAGATTTGATCGGGTAGATCCATATTTCCTTGACCTGCATGTTTGGAATGTTGAGATTTGAGTGATTTTAACAAAATAGACTTTTGATATGTTAGCAATGTGGGTCTATTTTTATATGTTTTGTTTGGTAGTGCCGATGATAAACTAAACAACCGTTGTCTGTTCAATTAAGTTAATTACCTCTATGGGTAATTACTAGCAGAATGGTTCTCTTTTATCTTGAAAGGTATTTTATCTCACTCCTAGGAGGCTACAACCTTTTGTGCGGCCACTATGCGTCATTTTCTACGAGTATGAATCATATATCCTATATGTCCTACAGGTAACATTGAAGTTTGATATTGATGTAAAGCTGGTTCATTGTTCTATAACAGGATCGATGTATGAGGTCTTAAGTGTGGATCTGGTGAATTAGCGGATTGTTGTACTATAATAAAAACTTATATACTGTCAATTTGTTTATTACACTATACTGTATGACCAAATTTGTTAGAAATCCGACTTAATTAGTATTGGCAAAAATATGCGAGTTCCAATTAACCTCCATACAATTATAATTTATCATCGTCTTAGAGAATAATTTATAGCACTAGAGTTCTTTATAACTCTATAAAGGACCGAATAAAATAAAGGAATTAGCCACTAGTTATAAGCGGAATCAATAGATAATATAAAAAAGATCAAGATTAAATGGATTTAATATATATGGAGTTCTGTCATTCAAGACGATCGTATAAGGCTGAACGGCTATTTTAAAGCTTATCTAATCAGCGGCTCTGAAGCGCGTCTCATCCATACCCCTAGATTAACTAGAAATTTCACCAACTTTTAAGAACTACATCGTCACGCAAGCTATTTTAGATATGAAATGATAGAACATGCCAATCCTCCTATACGAATACCTAAACTGAGCTTAATGGAAGTAGCCGATCTTGTTGCCGAGCCAGTTTCTCAGAATCATGTACAAATTCCCTTCAAGACTGGTTCGTCTAAACTGGATGAAATAATTTCCACCGACGGCGACCTAAACGACGGTATATACAAAGGCAGAATTACAGAAATCGCAGGACCACCAGGATCTGGAAAGACAGTCATAGGACTGTCTCTGGCACTTAATGCAGCTCTGAACAACGAAAGTGTACTGTGGATCAGTACAACCGCAGTTCCTATTCCTCTAGAACGACTGCGACAGCTTAAAGGATTTAAAGAGAGAGCTATGGAGCATATCAGCAGTTGCTCAATACTCAACATGTCACAGCTAATTATATTTTTCAAAATGCGAGCACAGTTACCTCAAAGATTTTCCTTGATTATTATTGAGGATGTTTATTTTCTCAGCAGTATTGCAATTGGATCCAATGGATATGAAAGTGACGAACACATTAGAAAAATCAAGACTATAGGAACATTATGCGAATATATTCGCGAATACTCGTATAAAAACAAGACACCCACCTCGTCTGTTGTTTTGATCAGTAGCATGAATACCCAACAAGTGAAAATATCTAAAGAGCCAGTTAGACTAATTCCTGGTCTTGGTTATGGTGATTGGCAAAGACTAATAGATCGCAGAGTAGTTTTATTTAAAGATCAAGATAATTCTACTGAGAAGGGATGGGTGCTATGTGCTAAAACTGAGCAAGGTATTGTGTCACTTAATATAGGGCCAGAAGGAGTAGATGATCACGTAAGTGAAAGTAATGTTGCAAAACTAGCTGCCCAACTAGAAAAAGAGGACAAATGCGACTTGAACAATTATGTCAGCGAAGCCAATACTAACGAAGTCACATACGACAAAACTACATCTGATACAGAAGAAACTACAAAACAGCCGGGTGGTATTATACAGGCAGCAGATCTACTATCAGCAGATGGAGATCAAGAATCTGAGGCAGATTCAGAAATAGATGAAATGTTGTCTTCGCTAGGCCATAATCAGCGAATACACGAACTCATTGAAACAGAATTTCCAGGCCCTCAAGACATCAAGATCCCTAAAAAGAAACGAAGATTATCAAGTTCATCATATACGAGCGAGATTCCTAACAGCCAGCCAAGCTGGACTGATCTAGAAGATAGTAGTGATAAAGATATCGTCGAAGAAGGTGCATAGAAATTGACTCCAATTATAAGGTTACATTTGCCGTTATTGAATTAACATATGCACTTTTTCGGCCATTTAATATCGGTATTATTCTCGAGATGAATCAATTATACTGAGACACATGTTAAAATATAAGTTAACAATGGATAACCTCTAAGTTGCAATACATCAACGGGATAATTTGGTACCGATTTACGGATCCGGGCTTGGCAGAAAACCATTTTAAGCTGTTTCATCATTGCTGCGGCGGGCATGTAGGATCTGATGCTGTTCGCCGATTATGTGATGGCATTCCCAACCTTAATATTGAAGAACAAAGACAATTTTAGACAGGATTGGCTCAATTGGGATTTGCACTTCCTAACTAAGAATTACCTTGATTTAACCATTCAATTTCACTTTTTTCTTTTTCTTTTTTTGTTTTTTTATTTTTATTTTTGGTCCCTGGCATTAGCGTTAAACGTCTTACCCGAAGCATCTTACAGGATGAGCTGAATTGAGCAGTATGGCCCGACAAAACATTTCGTTTCTTGGTTACTAAACACATCGATTAGGCCACTAATACGTTTTTTTTAGAAGAAGGAAATATCGACTTATGAAGCTAAGATACTACCATGGAACATGGTACTCAAATTAAAATTATAAAAAAGGCCAAGTTCATGCGGTTCATTCTCGTTTTCATATAAGCAGACGCATTACAGAATATCGTTTATAATTGATATGATGTCAATGATATACAATGTACCTACTGTCTTACCAGCCATATTGATCACCCAGCTAAAATACTAGGCATATCTACGTAACAAAAATCAGTTCTAAGCTATAATTAGCTTTTCAGGCTTGTGCAGCCCAGACCACGTCGAGACATTGGTACCAAGTTGATCCGTAGTAACGTTAAGTTAACCAGAGTTAATGTAATTGCAGTTAAGTTAACTAGTTAACTGTTAACTGTTAATGCTACTGTTGTGGCTGGCTTTTTTTGTTGTCTGCCATTATTAGTCTGCGCCATACCCAAGTATAACAAACCGACAAGTTGGGCAGCTTTAGCGAGTTAATGATGGGCCAGGCCAGCTCTAAGTGTGCTCAATGGCTGTTAAACAGGCCCGGCCTGGGCTCAAGCAACAGCAATTAGCTCACATAGTTTACAAAACAGAGCATATAACTTACAATTGCTATGCATTTGTATAGGAAAAGGAAAATTTACCAGCAAATACAGTAGCTTGTAACTTAGTTGCTATTACTACGAGCCATGGCATGCATTGTCATTCTAACAGACTCATTACTAAACCAGTACATAGGAAAACAAGTAGCCTCATTTTCTTACATAGTCGGGCCTAAGCTCAAAGCTTAACTTCATGGTTAGTAACTTGATGGTGCGTAACTGTTAACTTACTACTGTGGTGGAGTTTGTTTTGATTTATTTTCCTAGGCAACCAGATTAGCCTTCACAAAGGCCAGATTAGCCTTCACAAAGGCCATATGCTATATCAAGCTATCATTGTGCGGAGTTGATTCAGGGTGACAATAAAGAGCGGAGACATGTTAGAGGGAAAATAATAGTTCAAACTATGCTTCAAAGCTAGGATCTTAATTAGAATAGTCGAAGATGATCGGAGATGATCGAGTATAACGAAATTGCTCCTCGTTAAAAAACTTATGCACCGTTTGTTTACTACCATAAACGAACCCCAATTGGAAATTCTGGGCCTGGAAGTCCATCACAAGCGATTTAGTATTACAGCTGCTAGATATTGTCATCGATAAATTGGACATTTTCAGGCGTATCTACAAGTAGATGTAAATGAGATTCTAGTGACCAAATAGGTGCGACAGGAATTCAGTATGTAGCCCTTGAGCCTCGAGGTATGTGTAGACAAGCGATTTAATTAAATAACATGCACCTTGACTATGATGGACAACGAGATAAACATTTACAATCTAACCAAATGCTATCTTAATACTCTAACTTACTGTAGTAAGTTAATTATGAATCGAATGACAGGACGGTGCGTTATTTGACATTGCTCAAACCCAGTCAAATTAACTAACTTCAGTTAAGTTAAGTTTTGTTAAGTTAAGTTACAGTTAATTTGTATGATATGGTCTTAAATAAAAAGGCCGCATAGTTTGATCGGTATCTAGTGTCCGCAAAACAGGTCGCTGATATGACGATATAATCAAAAGCAACCATTATCAATTTAATAGTGCTAATATGCCATAGTAACCAAGTGTACAAAAAGCTGGTCTACAGTTAAAGTTCACATGGAGACTACTGTACCAAGTTATTTTTAGCCTCGTCTTACATATAAGTTACATGGATATAGAGTTAATGTGACATAATACAACATAACGTTGTACAGCTTGTAACTGTTAGTTATAGGGAGAATACTACAGTAAGGCAAATTTATTTTTTTGCAGGCCTCCCATAGACGTACTCGGGTTATAACATATTAACTAAGTTACAACTGTAAGTTAACTGTTAACGTTAAGTAGTTATCGGTTACAGACCATGATTACAGCGGCTGGGCGTCAAGGTTAGTAAGCCCGATAATTACGTTCAGCGGCCTAGTAAAACTACATGCGATAAACAGTACAAAATAAGAGCAAATAAATAAGCTGATCGCCAATATTGATAAAGTTAAAAAAAACAGCAATTAGCTGAAGGGCTAAAATATGGATTAGTTTAATTAAATTGATAAATAGATAGACATTTACGGTAATTACCTGGTCAGCCCATCTGGTTATCAGTGATTTAGCCTACTAACTGGTCAGACAGTCATCCTCGCCTATATCACAGTAGCCAGTAGTAACTGGTTAACGTTAGTGGTTAAGGAGGGCTGAAATCAGAGTTATTTTTAGCGAACAGCAGGGAAAAATTCCTACTATGTATACAGACTTCCGTTTCCAGTGGGAGGTTAGACGTATTCGATCGATTAGGGAATTGGCGCTACACTCAATAAGAATGGCTACGGTCCCAATCCGGAATACGAGGTGTGGTAGTCTGTCAGACGAAGTGGCGCATAATTGCTTTTAGTAATAATAAACATCCAAAGTTTATTTTTGGTTTTTCCACGACTGGTACGACATTACCATAAATGGTAATAAAATAGTTCCGTACGTAGGCAAGAGCCATCCGTCAATTTTTATAAAAAGCAAATATTAAATGCAAGAAAAAGTAACCAATAAATCACCCCTCCATTCTTATATTTAGAATCAAGAATTTGACTTCCACAAACTATAAATACCGGGTGGCCCCTGTGTTCATTTATAATTTTCTCTTTTCTTTCTTTATACATTTATTGTAATCGAAGTCACTCGCTTAACTTTAACTTATTCACCTAAAATCAAAAATGAAGTTCTCTGCTGTTGCCGTTGCCGCTGCTATCGCCGCTGGTGCCAATGCTCAATTCTCTAACGCTTCTACTGCTGCTAACTTGACCACCATCACCTCTGCTGTTGTTGAGACCTTGACTGATGTTGTTACTGCTTACACTACCTACTGTCCTCTTGCCACCACTCTCGTTGAGAACAACTCTACTTACGTTGTCACTGAGGCCACCACCCTTACTATCACCAACTGCCCATGCACCAGAAAGACTACCGTCACCA
The DNA here is from genome assembly GCA_030572735.1 of Sugiyamaella mastotermitis. NCBI lineage: Eukaryota > Fungi > Ascomycota > Dipodascomycetes > Dipodascales > Trichomonascaceae > Sugiyamaella > Sugiyamaella mastotermitis. Next base: position 99,647 of record JAJMBN010000033.1, read on the forward strand.
CTTACACCACTACTGTCTGCCCTCTCTCTGAGGTCACTGAGTCTCCTTCTACCGCTGCTGCTGTTGAGACCACTGCTGCTTCTGCTGAGACCACTGCTGCTGCCGCTGTTGAGACCACTGCTTCTTCCGTCGAGACCACTGCTGCTCCTTCCGTTGCTGCTGTTGAGACCACTGCTGCTCCTTCCGTTGCTGAGGGTGCTGCTGGTAAGGCCGTCATCGGTTCTGGTGCTCTTGCCCTTGCCGTCGCTGCTATCTTGCTTTAAATGGTGTATTGGTGATATAATATATCTTATAGACCCAATAAATATCATTTAAAAAATAGAAAACAGAAAAAAACAACAACATAGCATTGGACACGAGGTCATGATTTACTTTTAACTCTTCTTAATATGGGATATTAATTTTTTGCACACGTTTGAAATATTTCAAGTTTTATATTATTTCTTGTTACCCTTTAAAATGGATTTTTGTGATGAAGTCCTTTTTATTATCTTATTTCTTTAACCAATTGGTTATATTATTTTATATGGAATCAGCAGTATTCCTTTTAAATAGTTTCTAATTAGTTAGTTTTCGGTTTATTCCGCTTAATGAATTTTATTAATTTTTAATTTGAATGTATATCCTTTTTTCGCGTAGTTTTGTTTTGTTTTGTTCTTTGAAAAGGGGCCCGCCACTATTGGCCAAATGCAGCCTTTAGATAGGCAGCTAAAATAATTATGAGCTGGTGGCTTGACAACTGTCTAATTTTAGAAGGCTCGCTTATCAGCAGCAAGGTTTATAAAATAATAAAACAATATATTTTTTTGTGGTTATCAGTGGTCTGTCACTACGATCGTAATATCTATATAATGGTAATTTAATTATTTTTACCTGAAATTGCTATTTATCTTTATTATTAACTCCAGCATTGATATTCTTTTATTTGTCACGAAGGAAAATTTTGTTACATGTATTGTTTTCCTCTTAGTAAGTTAACTTAACCGGTCATAGTGGTCCCAGATACCTGCATATTTATGATTCCTAACTTATAGTAGTAAGTTAGCTGACAGCTCTATTAGTGTACATCAGGTACCACCTTTGAAAAATTTCCCACTCTAATCTCTATATAATTGCCTGGCTGCAGCTTTGCCCATAAGTGGTTAAACTCTTCCTTATCCAGTAACGGCTCTACTAAAGTTAACCCTTAAACCAAGTTACCATTTAGTATGCTGACTTTTCTAGTTAGGTTGGTTAGTAACTTATAATTTGTCGCTTTAGCAGATATCTACGTAGTGAACCAGTAACTTTTGACTTGCATAGCTTTGGTATCGGACTTTCTCCCGGGAGGGGTTTTTAAGTGTTTCATGTTAATATTACAATGGAATCATCAGTACCTCGATTTACTCTACAGAAGCTATGAGGATCTACTCTAAAATTGTTAGGAAATTTCACTAATTGTTTGATGATTTCCAAAAAAGGAAATCCCATTGTTGATTCTATAGGCACCCGAGAACAGCTTAGTCTTGAAATTCGGATATGTTAATGAAAAGAAAAAAAGAAAAATAGAAAGATTGGCTGTACTATATTTGCTGCTTTCACAGAGAGTAGCAAGCTAATTTGGATTAGCTAGGCATTACCAGGGTAGGTTGTTGATGTAACCCAGTACTAACCTCTACTTGCTATCCACAGCATTTGTTGTCTGTAGATATAACTTGTTAAGTTAAGCTACAGTAAATACAATATTCTTTTAGCTAAAATTAACTTACCCAAAAGCAACCCGAAATCCTGCCTTAACTAATCGGACATTACGGGCGGGGGATAAAATGAAGTCACTAATCTATTATAGTTTCTTCAAAGTCTTGTGGATGAGCCTAAATAATAGAAAAAGAAATTTCGTAAAAGTTCCAACAAATATATGATTCAAAATGACAAGCGCTAAATGTATCCTGGCTTGTGGTGTAATACCGACACAATAGCCTGGCAGTGCCAATCCTTCTTGTAGGATGTCTCGAAGCTGCAGCTTAGTACTCTCGTTTATGGCAGCAGAACGCTCTTAGACTTACGGGACATATAGCAGCACTCGGACCTATACAACAACGTCTATGCTTTAGTCAAAAGAAACCTTGAGCATGACTGCTAAATTGCTGTATGAGTTTTAATGTAGCAAGTTAGACAATTGATAACTTATATGTACCGGTACACTGTATGCGTACTGTTATACTACAATGACACTTAAGTTAAATAGTTATTGTCTAAAGTTAATTTAATGCAGCTACGAATGATAATTGAACTTATGACTGTTTCAGTGGGGTTTACACGTTAAACCGATCTCTGAATATTGTGAAGTTACTTTACGTATGGGCATGAGAGAAAAGGGGCTACACAGTAACTTACACGGCAACTGTTACACAGACTCATTAGTTTAATAAGAATACAAGGCCTATACAGTAGCTTGAAGAGATACAGTGGTGCTTAATTTTACGCCAGCGACATTTCTTTTGCCGCTTGTCTCTCCGGGCCCTGGGCCTGAAGCGTTATAACAACTACATTAGCTCAGCTGCCATTATCAACTCGGACGACATACCACTAAGCAGCAATCTTCATAATTAATTGTAAAAAAAAAGACTCTAGTAGTAAAGAATCGGGTCTTACAATCAGTATCACAGCAATATTGTATTATTTCAATTTGATGTACCGGCAATTCATCCGATCTGTGCTCGGATAAATAGTTCCTTTGCTCCGATAAAAAGCTATAGATAGTAATGATATGACTGTATCCTGTTGAACCACTAACCCCTGTATTTTCAGCCTCCCCCTTCCTTAGTCGCCTTGGGCGTCAAGTCGGTTGTATCACTCGCTTTATTAATAAATAATAAATAACAATAATTAGAATTATGACAATGATAATTGGATTAAACTCCACTTCTATATATAGAATAGATATGTCAATAATATTATTTTAACTATAGGATTAGTTGCCAATTTGGGACTGCATTAGAGAGTTTTTTCTATTTTTATTGACGAATCGTTACGACTGTGCATTCAAATAATTATTCGCCCCGTACTGTACGTACAACTCTTTTGAAACTCTGCTGAAGTGGGTCTTCTGGACAACCATTTATTTATTTTTTTAATCTGAACAGAATGCAAATGCAATAAAAAATCATTAAATTATTACGTGGTACATGCAAATACTTATTCTTCAAGAATATAAAATAACAAATATGCAGTCTTACTGTTTGGCCAAATGGATGAATCATTACCATTATTATCTTTAGGCTCAATCGACTGTAATGCAATATCATCAATGCTTGTCCAGCCTTTGGAAGACTTCACATCTACAGTATAATGTCCAACCGTAGCGGATGCTCCATGATGGTAAACAACAGCAAAAAGAGAATATCGATGTTCAATATCATCAACTGTCGTTATTTTCAACTCCTTTTCAAATGAAATGGGCTTTGTAATTTTCTTCACATCTTCATCCCATCCATCTAATGAGAACGTAAACCTCTTTAAATGTACTGTCAATACTCTTGGCAATATATCAAACATTACTTGCTTTGTAGCAACAACATGACCCTTACTGGTAGCATAATTGATATTTTCTGGCTCACACATGATTGAAATGGCATCTTCTATACTAGATACCCGATCGTCACTTATGTCTAGTTGAACATGCTGGAATGGATCATAAGTGATCGAGGCAGCATTTGATCGTCCTTGATTGGGATAGCTAAGGACTGATTTGAATTGTCCTCCAAAAAGCTTTCCAATAGGTGTCGCATCACTATCTTTTCCAGAATATCTACTTGATAATGGCTTATTATTCTTACCAACTTCAGTCCAGACACTATCTGAAGCTGCTACAGAGCCATTACCGTTCAATACTGGTGATGCACTTCCCTCTCGTTCAATATTATATGCTGTAACCCAATTGTCATAGTCCTCTGTTTTGACTGCTGTCAAAAACTCATCTTCTAGACACTCAAGTAAGTAACCTAAGAATTCTTGAGCATCTTCCTGTCTACCTCTTTTCAAATGTCCAAACTTCTTATGATGACAGATTGCATTGTAAAATAAATCTGCTGTATATGAACCTGTAGCATTTACTGATTTGCTGGTGAACTCTGTCATAAATTCTATCAGTGAATCTAATATTGGTGTATCACTGACAATTTTGTGTTGGACTCTATTACCTAAAGTCATAATTAATCCGTAAAATGGCTCACAATGCGTTAAAACTTGCAATACTGAATTCATAAAACATATATTTCCTTGATTAATCAATCCCCTCACGTTTGTAGCGGCCAATTTACTAGTGTAGTCATATTCTGCCAATGCTTGAGCCAATGACACCTTTGAAATCATGGCCTTCTGAACTAGTGTATTTAGCTTTCTAGAGTGTGCTGCTGATGTGGTATCGTTATTTGTAGATGTTGAAGTGGGTTGTACCGATGGCACAGTCGTTTTTGGCTCTGATATAGGCACCTGCTTTTCATTACCAGTTGCTTGTCGAGATCGTGATTCACTTTGCTCATTACTAGTCTTCTTTACATGCTGTTTCCACGCCTTTAAGGGTGCAGTTTTAGTGGCAATGGATGCCCATGATGATGCTGTTTGCTTATTTGAATTTAATGCTTGTTTCGATGGCTCTGGTTCTGGTTGTGATGTTGATGCAGTATTTTTCTTACTTGAGCGCTTTCGTCGCCACCTGGGAGGATATTGATCTACTGGGACAGTACACCATGGAAGTATCTATTAGAAAAATGTTAGAATAAAGCCGATTTTGCTTTGATTATTTTGACAAACTTACCGGTGGATGTTCATGATATTGTTTCCTTAATTCGACAATATATGGATCTTGATAATTTAAAGCAACAAAATCTGAAGCCTCAACTTCAACAACTGTTTTATTAATAGAAGCTGATGGCCCCATAGTTATGTCATTTAGATGTGGTACCATTAACACCATATATTTATATATTTTATAGTAGATTAAAGAAGTGTTTAGAGGATGTGGTTTTTCAAATTGCAACTTGATGCAGGCCGCTAATCCTGCGGCGCGATTTTTTCAAAGCAATTCCTAATTCTTAAGCCAACACACATATCCTCAAGTTGCAATCTTTAGACGAAGAAGAAGAGAAAGAGCCTCATTAAGTAGAAACTCCATATCAATCAAGTAGTACTTCAGTTAATTAAATTGCTCAAATTCTTCGTATATACTGAACTTCCATATATTGGTCTATGCAATACTGCACTACTATAAGTTAACTGTAGCTTAGACAATGTAGTAGCTGACTTACGTCAGAAGAATATTGATAAATTCATCAGTCTCTAAGGCGATTTTTTGCCCATTAAATTTTAAAAAATCATAATTTTGACTCGCCATATAAGCTGCCATAATATGCTTACAAATGATCTTCCATTTGGATGCTTGTGGTTTTCCCAAATAGAGAGCTTGAGCAAACTCATCACAGCTGCAAGTCCATAGGGGTAAATTCACAAACTGGTTATCACAATACCAAACAGTCCTTTCCTTATGGTCACTATGACAGTATAATCTCACTTTATCTGCTTCTAAGATATTAATTCCATCAATAAATACACCGGGTATCAAATAGTTTAATAGTACAAGTATTTTAATTCTCTCTTGCTCATTAGCGTTTGACAATTGATCCCAACATTCGGAAATCGACGCATCGACATTAATATTCATATCTTTGTCCAAATTATCCAAAATTCAAATTAGCTGATAGAATTTGAAAGAGGAAAGAGTTACAAGTATTAAATGGAATCTGGCTCCCCAGATATATCGATGCTCTTTGGTGAAACGTTTATGCCTTGCCTAGAGGTACGTACGTGTTAAGGTTCTATGCAGATTAGTGCTGCAATTAACAGATGTTACACCGACATGTCTGTCAATCAATACTGTATGTATTTCCATCTTGACAGTTCAATGTGATATAAGCAAAAATAGTAAATTTAAAACGTTTTAACAATATTCTACTAATTTCTGCTTAATTATATATAGAATTGATACCTTACCTGTAAATCCCATTATTATTCAGTTTTGATGGTTGTGTTGCAGATGATAGATACCAAGGAATAGATACTTGGAAAATTTACAGTAGTTACATCGCGTCTTTTTTTAGATCAAACACATTTTATATATAATTTAACAATTCATACATTACCAGCTATTATTATTAACGCTTTCGTTTCTTTTCATTCTCTCTAGAGTTGTCCTCTCTTCTAGCCTTTTCGTCAAGCTCGTCCCAATCTTCACCCGATTCTTCTTCTTCCTCGGAACCTTCTTCAGAATAATCTTCAGAACCTTCATCTTCGGAATAATCATCACTCTCATCATCAGGGTTGTCATCACTGACTTCGAATTCACTTTCTTCTTCTTCTTCAGAGGCATTACCACCTTCATCATCACTTTCAGTACTCAAGAAACTCCAACCTCCAGATCGGAAGAACTCGTGTGGATCGGCGATTACAGTCTTCATAATTGTAGCCCAGTTAAGATTGACAGGTCCTTCATAATAAGGAATATCCATCTCGTTTAACCAATCTTTGACACTATCTAACTGACTCATAGGAATTGAGTTAATATGAGTAACAGGCTTAGTGAAATCTTTATAAACAAATACTAAGTCGAATTGTTTCAAACCAAATTGCACTCTTTCCAAATGAGCAACTTCGATATCTTGCAAAGTGACTACCAAAAATGGAGGATCAATAAGCTGAACCAAACATTCAGTAGTAGGTTGACATAGAACGTTGGATCGGAAAGGAACACCAGAAAATCCTAATTCTCGGAATGGAATATCAACATCAAGAAGCCTTCCAGAAGCTTCAGCAATTTGCTCAGAAAAGTTCTTAAACTCCTTATTAAGAGCCATACGTCTTCGTCGTTCTTCCTGTTCCTGTTCCAATTCATCTTCATCTCCATACCTATAACGTCTCTTTCGGTTTCCAGTTTCATCAAAAGCCATGTCAGAAGCTTCTCTGTAGAATTGGATATCCTTCGTCTTCTTTTTACCAACAATGATTGGGTTTTTGAGGTGCATATGTATAACAACTATTAACTCTTGGTCACAAGGTTGGAAAAATAAATGAGCAACATTGCTGAAAAGAATATTGACTCTTTGATCAGCACCACCAGGTGTTTGATATCGAACACCGTTGCCATGGATTTCCAAGGTACCAGGAAGTCGCTTACCTTCAGGACCTGGTCGAATAAATACAGAGTCCAATCGTAAAGGTCTTTTATTTTTTATTTCAACTAACTTATCTTGCACAACAACATCTGCCATCTCCTTCTTCTCTGCTTCACGCTTGACAGCCTCTCTCTTCAAATCACCAATTCTCTTGAATATATCGGACATTCTATCAACATCTCTACTTCTGAAACTGATACTCTTCAAGAATTGAGCATTGGGGTCTTCAAATGGCATCTCATCTTTCTTACCAGTACTTTGACCAGGGCAATTAAAGTTAAGACGAAGATAGACATAATCACCCTCTTCAGTCTTGGAACCATTCTTATAGGTGGATATATGGAAAGGAACTGGTCTACCATTAATAGGCAAGATAATGGATTGTGATCTAGAATCAATTTGAATTCTCAAGTCTTTAACAGTAGGAGGTAGCTGACTATCACGCTTATAAGACTCAAATTTTTTGAACTCAGCTTTAGTTTCATGACCAGTACCAGACGACTCATCAGCATATCTTTGTTCCCCAATCTTCTGAATCTTTTCATGAAGTTCCTTTTGGTGAAGAGCCCGCTTCTTTTCAGAAGACTCGTCTTGTTGATTTTGACTCTCAGCACGAAGTTTGCTCTTCAAAATAGCGCTACTAACAGCAGCCCTCTTCTCCTTCTTTTCCTTCTTAACTTCAGCTTCATCATCTTGCTTGAAGTAAAAGGTAATGTCTCGCTCAGACTTGGGAGAATCAGTAAATACAATATGACTATCAGCAGCTACTCTAACAGTGTCAGTAAGTAACAAACTGTAGTGAGCATTAGCGTTGTTACCCTCAGGATTGGGGATGTCAGAAAAACCGACAGTAACATTAAGCGTCATACCATCTCGAAGTATATGTCCATTCTTGGCATTCAAAAGAAGACTGGAATCACGGAATTCAATACCAATACCCCAACCAACATTACGAACGAAATATTTCTCTAATTCAGGTGCCTTCTCTTTAATCATCTCAATAGCACTATTATAAAGTTGCTTACAAGTGACGCCATCCTTAATTTCAGAAAGAACCTTCTTTTGAATTGCAACTAATAACTTATAATTCTTTTCTTGTTGTTCGGTAGGATCAATCAAATAAGTACGACCAATGTTGGAACAGTAAGCCTTGTATCTAAGACCCAATGAACAGAGAATAACACCAGCAGTTAACCTATTACCATCAGAAACAGCCGATGGTCTTAAGTCATACTTACCACCGGATTGCACAATAGGATTGTAACACCAATCTAACTGAGAAGGATCGAATTCACTACCTAGTTTAAGCTCCTTCTTCTTGAAGAACTTATCATCATCAATCTTCTTCTCAATCAACTCAGAAAATGAGGCGTGTGAAATTTTTCTTTCATCATCAATAATAGTAGACATTTCGTCAGCGAAGAACTCTGTCATGACACCTAAACTTGCTTTTGAGGCAGCACGGATGGCACGCAATTCTTCTTCATCCTTGACTTCCATACAACCTGCTAAAAGAAGAGCAGCATCAACCAACTCAAATTTTGTCTCAGAAGTAGCCAAAGCATCTTCCCATTCCTTGACAAAAGGTCCAGTAATCTTGTCTTTTGGAAGATTGCCAACAGTATTACCTTGACTGGAAATCTCTGCAATCAAATCCTTAAACAATTTGCTATTATGTTCAGCATCCTTTGTTCTAGACCAAACAAGAACTTCCTTTGAAACAATTTGATCTAAATATTTAGCCTTTTGAGCACTAGTGATGAAAATAGTCTTATCCTTTGCAATTAAAAGAGCAGTGGAAGGAAATTCATACCCGAGCAACCAAGTCTATAAGTTAGTTAGTACTGATGATCTAACAATGCTTCTAGATAGAAAAACAACAACACAGGCAATTACATAGCATATATCATTCATTAAAAATTCTACCTTTGAAAAATAACTTTTTTGCCACCATTGTTTTATCTAAATGCATTTCAACCTTGAAATTCGTTACTTACGTGAAGTACGGAGCTCTTCTTGTATGGGTTCTCTTCATCATGCTTTCCAGTTAAGATCAGCACAGATTGACATCCATTGGCAGAAGCATCATTATCTTTCAGTTTCCTTTGAATCTGATGGATATGCTTCCTAAAGTTTTGCCCATCAATAACGTTCTCAGACATTGCTATAGATGGCCAGTACTAAGTAGTAAATCGCGAAATGATTTTTGAACTATTGTAAGGTTGAAATTACCACATTAAAGGTAAGGGTAATAATTGACGTGTCCGTGGTTAGGGATATTTGTATAGATACAGTATTGAATGATCTGACTGATTTAATCGACTTATTTATACAAAACAAAAAGTTATATGGATTAGAAATACTAGCAATTATAATTGGTATAAGTACATATTGTAACATAGTGAGAAAAGGTTTAAAACTGAATTGTAGCGAAGTATTGTATGTTACACCGCTATGTACAATGCCGGTTCGTAGCAGTTAACGTAACTAGTTACAATACATACTACTGTGTAACACAGTTAACAGTTAACTTAACTTATGTCAGATGTGGACTTAATGAAGTCGAAGTTTCAGCTAATGTTAAATAATCATGTCATAAGTTCAGACTAGTGAAAGTTGCATGACTGCTTGGAGCATTGTGCTTAACCATAGTAGTGTGTCACAAGCCCACTTTTAACTTGGCTTCTAGTAATGTAAAAGTGATTTATACATTAGCGAGTATAGCAGCTATCATTCGAGCTTCTGGAACCTATAAAAATAAAAGATATAGTACGAGAGATAAGATAACCATTAATAGACGGGGCAATACATACTCTGGTAGTACAATCCAATAGTGGGAGAGCCTTAATCTAGAGTTTAGTTAATAGTTTAGGATCTATTGGTTTGTGCATCAATGTCCTGCAACATTAGTTCAGTTACTACAATATTAATGAACTAAAATAAGTCAGCCATCAGAGTGAATACAACCTTATCAAAAACAATAGTAGGCATTCACTAATTTGTTTTTTAGATTTAAACAAAGCAAGGGGTCGAGAAAAATAAATTAGATTGGGTGGTTTGACGGGATTCCTAACAGAAGTTAGGGGGACAACGGTGGGGG